>JAODPA010082345.1:0-26077 GCA_025585075.1 Nepenthes mirabilis | reverse complement strand
ATATTAATTCAACATAACCCAAGTCAAAATATCAGGGCGTTACACTTCCGGTGTATGATTCCTCCATAGTATCTTCACCAGGGAATGGTTTTCGTACTCAACTTTTGATCCTTTCGATCCAGAATGTGAGGTTCCCAAATCAAAAATAGAAGTAACATGAGGGTAGAAATATTTCTCTACATAATAATAGAATATTGGATAAATAAATAGAGGAACTCGGTAAAATTCTGGGGGCTTTTAATGAAGAAAACGCCACCCGAAGCTTTCCCGCTCAACACACGCTCAAATTCACTCAAAACAGCCGCTGCTTGATGCATGCTCGATCCTCCGCTCGAGCTGAAACAACAAAAGCCCAGCCGCCTAATGCATGCCCGAGGCCGGCTCGAGCGAAGCTTCCAGAATCCCCTAGAAACCTCTAGCGCTCGCCTTCCGCTCGAGCGAAAATTCCAGAACCTTCCGGAATGCTCCCGCTCGCCAGCCGCCCTCTAGAACCCTCTAGAATCCTCCGCCGCTCGCTGCTCGCCCGAAGGGCGCTCGAGCGGCCCGAGGCCTATATGAAGACCGCCAGCCAGCGGACAGGGGGCAGGCGCGGGGAGAGGAAGAGAGAGAGGAAGAGAGAGAGAGAGAGAAAGAGAGAGGAGGAACCATGTGAAGAAGAAGTAAGGAAATGGAGGTTCTCGAGGCTGATTCCGAGTTCAAGCTAGTTGAAGAAAATATGGAGCACATCGAGGCAAGTATTCTCATACTCACTATTTGTTATACTGTGATTTTGACGTTCCGATACCCTCCCAAACTATGAAAATTATATCGCCATGATTAATGATGAAATAATATTCTAAATTAATGCTAAGAAATGAATCACTACATCCCGACTACGCAATCTATCTCATGAAATTCGGTCCATCCACAATGACTGGACTTTAATGAAATGCTATTACTATTCATGAGAAGTAAATGAAAAATATGCATCCTCTTGATATGAAAACTATGATTAATGAATATTTGAAATTGTACGATTCAAGAACGGGCTCCGGAGGACCCCATTATGATTGGCTCATCAAGGGTAAGGAAATCCAATTCCTTTAAATATTGTTGATCATGCTTATAAAGTGACTTATGAAAAATGCTAAAAGTCCTCAAAGAAACATAAGAACGAATGGGAGAATGAAATGAAAGGAAATCCACAATGGATATGTGATTAATGAAACCTCCTGTATGGTGGGAGAAATGATGAAATCTCCCGTGTGATGGGGGATATAATATGAAAGTCTTCAAGAGAAGATAAGAACAAATGGGAAAATGAAACGGAAAGAAGTCCACAATGGATATGTGATTAATGAAACCTCCCATGTAATGGGAGAGATGAAACCTCCCGTGTGATGGGAGATATGATATATGAGATACGGTGGACTTTCCTTCAAAGAAATTATGGAAAGAGAATGATGAAACTAGGACCATGGACTCTTGGACGGGTAGTATTCTTTGGCTTGACACGACCATTTCGGAGGAAACCCGAAGAATACTTTGGCCGCGTATTCTGGTCGCTGGTGTAAGCGAGTGATGACCGTGTCACGCCTTAGGATACTATTGTGGAAGAACGAGGACTGCCCTGGTACCCCGGGGGAATGGGGCGATGATTGACATGATGATTGATACGATACGGCACGATGTGATGTGCACGACCCCCCGGATGGGTCGTTAAAGATAATCCCTCACGGCCTTAGATCATGAGGTGTATCATGATCCTTTCCTCGTTCTCTCGCATCGTTTGCTAGTACGACCTACTAGCCCTGGTCCGCAAAGATCAAGGTAAAATGAGAAAGCATGATTCAAACGACAATTAAATGTTTCAAGACATGGTAAACGGCAAATCGATACTCCTAAATGTTCCTTCCCTCTCATGTCTCATGATATTTCAAATACATGTTGCCCCCTTGTCATATTTATAGTTTGACAGTGACGTATGATTATACTTGTTGAGCGATAAGCTCACTCTTGCTATCTGATGTTTTTCCTCCAGATGAAAGCATTCAGGTAGAACAAGGAAAGGCTTACTCGACAGGACAAGACAGACAAGTGCAACAAGGACTTGAACATTGAATTTGACATGAACAACTACTCGGGATATTGGTATGGTTTGTGGTTGTCTTTATGGTTTTAATATGCTTTCGCAGTTCATGGTATTATAGTATGCTTCCGCACTTTGTTTTGATATTTCACGGTTGAGGATATTAGATGGCATCTCTCCAGGTCTAATACAGTACGATCAGAATACTGTATGGAAGCCATGAATAAAGTGGCAAAATTGTGAGATCCTGTGAAAAGTATGCTTAACCTATTTAACCAGGTTGTATATCAGTCTTTTATCCAGTCATAGAGAAAACTCTGGACACTAATGAAGTTTTATTGACGAAAGGTTATTTAAGGAAAATAACCTGGTTCGTCACACAGAATCTGCAGTGGTTCCTCAATGTAGGAGAAATCCTTGTCAATAGCCAAGGACCCATAGTCAATCACATATGCAGGATCGTGGACGTACTTCTGAAGCATCGATACATGAAATACATCGTGTATGCCTGTAACACCAACCTGTAGGCTACCTCCCTGATCCTTTCCAGAATCTCTAAAGGACCAATGAACTGTGGCCACAGTTTTCCCTTTACTCCAAATCGGAACGTCCCCTTAGACGTTTCAGAAACGTGGCTTTGAGCAATTCTACTTCAAAGCTCAATTCTATCCTCCTCCTATCCACATAATTTTTCTGTCGGCTTTGAGCAATCTTTAAGTTATCATGGATCAGTTTAATCTTCTCTGTTGTTTCCTTTACAATCTCCGGGCCCAAAATCCTTTTATCTCCAGTCTCTTCCCAGTGAATTGACAACCTACATTTCCTCCCATACAACGCCTCAAAAGGTGCCATGCTGATGCTAGCCTGATAGCTGTTATTATAAAAAAATTCAGCTAGTGCCAGATAAGTGTCCTAAGTTCCTTTCATCTCTAAAATAGAGGCCCTTAACATATCCTCAAGAATCTGAATGGTACGCTCAGATTGGCCATCAGTTTGGGGGTGATACGCAGTACTGAATTTCAACTCTGTCCCTAACTCCTTATACAAGCTCTCCCAAAATTTCGAGACAAAGCGTGGATTTCTATCAGACACAATGGAGGCAGCAACTCCATGAAGCCTCACGATCTCGTTCACATATAACTGAGCCAACCTATCACGCGAATAGGTCATCCTGATTGCCAAGAAGTGATCTGATTTTGTCAGCCGATCAACTATAACCCAAACGGCGTCATGATTCCTAGGAGTCATCGGTAAACCTGATACAAAGTCCATAGCAATATCTTCATATTTTCAGCTTGGGATCGGCATAGGCTGTAACAATCCAGAAGGCTTCCTCCTTTCAGCTTTCAATTGCTGGTATACTAGGCATTTCTCCACATAAGCCATGATATTTGTCTTCATGTTCCTCCACCAGAAGGTTTTCTTTAGATCCTGATACATTTTATTTGTCCTAGGGTAAATCGTATACCGGGACCGGGGAGCCTCTTTCAAAATCTTCTCCTTCAATTCTATATCGTCAACACATAATCGGTCTCTGAACCTCAACACTCCATCAGTTCGGATATTAAAATCAGCTCGAGATTCCTTACTCAGATCACTTACAACATCCATAAGGAACGGATCATTCACTTGCTTCTCTTTAATTTCACTGACTACTTTTGATTTGATCTGAAGATACGACTGGAGCATTCTATCACCTTTAGCATAACGTTGGATATCACATTGTTTCAGATAATCCAACATTTCCATCTGCTTGATCTGCAAGTGCACCACATACCCAATCGACGACTCAATGCGTCTGCAACCACGTTGGCCTTCCCTTGCTTATACTGTATCTCACAGTCATAATCCTTCAAGAAATCAAGCCATCTCCTTTGCTTCATGTTAAGTTCTTTTTGTGAAAACAGGTACTTCAAACTTTATGATCATAGTACATAAGGAACTTTTCACCATACAAATAATATCTCCAAATCTTCAGAGCAAAAACAATAGCAGCAAGCTCCAGATCATGTGTAGGGTAGTTCTTCTCATGTACTTTCAGTTGCCTAGATCCATAAGCTACAACTTTACCGTGCTGCATCAATATACATCCTAGACCCGCCTTAGAGGCGTCGCAGTACACCTCAAAGCCTCCTGAACCCTCTAGAATAATCAACACTAGAGCAGTATTCAAGCGATCCTTTAGCTCCTAGAAGATCAGATCACACTCCTCAGTACACGTAAACTTAGCCTCCTTCTTTAGCAGCTGAGTCAGAGGCATAGCAATCTGCGAGAAATTCTCTACAAAATGTCTGTAATATCCCGCCATGCCCAGAAAGCTCCTAACCTCAGTTACTGAAGCCGGCCTGCTCCAATTTGTAATAGCCTCTACTTTCTTGGGATCCACAGAAATACCACCATTAGAAATGACATGTCACAAAAACATCACCCTCTTAAGCCAGAATTCACATTTACTCAATTTAGCATACAATTTTTCCTCACGGAGGACTTGAAGTACTATCCTCAAATGAATCTTGTGTTCCTCATAATCCTTTGAATAAATCAGGATATCATTAATGAACACTACCATAAATTTATCCAAGTATGGCCTGAACACCCTATTCATTAGATCCATAAAAGCAATTGGAGCATTCGTAAGGCCAAAAGGCATAACAAGGAACTCATAATGGCCATAATGTGTCTGAAAAGCAGTCTTAGCCACATCTTCCGGCTTGATCCTCAATTGATAATAACCAGACCTCAAATCGATCTTCGAGAACACCCGAGATCCTTACAACTGATCAAATAAATCATTAATACACGGTAGAGGGTATTTATTTTTAATCGTGATTTTATTCAACTCATGATAATCAACACACAACCGCAAAGACCCATCTTTCTTCCTCACGAACAATACCGGTGCACCCCAAAGAGATACACTCAGTCTGATAAAACTCTTGTCTAACAGCTCCTGTAATTGTAACTTCAACTCCTTCAATTAAGTCGGAGCCATACGATAAAGGGCCTTAGGAACTTGACTAACACCAGGAACAATAGCAATTTCAAACTCAATTTTTCGGTGTGGAGGTAATCCGGGTAACTCCTCTGGAAATACATCCTCAAAATTACTGACAACCAGGATGTCTTTAGCTGGCACACAATGACTCCTAGTAGTGCAGGCATATGCTAAGTAAGCTTTACAACCACTATTCATCGAATGCTTAGCATGTAAAGCAGAAATTAATACAGGCACCCCCTTTCTCTTAATGCCCTAAAAGAAAAAGGGTTCTATTCTAGGAATATTAAAATAAACCCTATTCAGAAAACAGTCAATACTGGCATGATATTTGGCCAGCCAGTCCATCCCTAAAATCACATCAAAATCACCCATGTTCAACAATCCCAGGTCCACAACTAAACATTTTCTATTCACCTCAACTATATATCTCGGATACATAACATCCGTAATCACAGGGGACCCAGTGGGAGTTCACACAGACAATTCACAAAACAGAATACACGGGGTAGATACAATGCAGCGTGCAAATTGAGAAGAAATAAAGGAATGGGTAGATTCCAAGTCAAACAATATAGATGCAGAAACTTCACAAATAGAAAGAGTACATTCCACGACATTCGGAAATGCTTTCGGGTCTTGAACAGTCACTGCGATGGCCTTTGTGACTGGTCCTGAACAGTCCTGAACAATATAAGTAGTGGAAAGTCCTTGATCTGGTGGCCTTGCTGCCCACATCTGAAACATGCTCCCGATATCTTACGGCATGCTTGCCCCAGATGTCTCCTCCCACAAAAAGGTATAATCCTCAATCGACACTCTAGAATCAGTCACTGACTGAGTTGGTACAACACTCTTTTCCTTGCCAGCTGTCCTAGTCCTCTTAGACAGTCCAGAAGATCCCACAACAGATCCGGTACTAACTCCCGCTCGACTAGCGGTTCTCTCTGCATAAAATCTCTCCGTCTCTGCTTCTTTCTCATAAATCACTGCTCTATCCAGAATTTCAGCATAAGTCTAAAGCTTCAGAATCGACAGTGACTTCCTAATGTCATCCCGTATCCCTTGTTGGAACTTCTTCACCTTTCTCTGCTCATCCTCTATGTAGAAGGGTGCAAAACAGGATAATTTAGTGAACTTGGCATCATACTCATTCACCGTCATGTTTCCTTGTCTCAACCTCATAAATTCCTGCTCTTTATGATCTCAGAGGCTGGATGGGAAGTACTTCTCCATAAAAGCATCCTCAAACATCTCCCAAGTAATGACATCATCGGGAACTCCCATCGCCCTCTTCTGCATGCTCCACCAGCTATCAACTTCACCCTCCAGTTTATACACCGTGAAGATGACCTTTTCCCGATCGATACACCCGATCACAGCGAATATCTTCTTCATCCTCTTTAACCACACATATGCTTCTGCCATATCAGGCTTTCCTAGGAAGCCTGGTGCTTGTTCCGTTGTGAATCTATCATAAGTCGTAGGACCAAGAAGTGCCAGAGCCGGCTAGGGTGCAAGAACCAGAGCCATGTGTCTCTGCTCAACATATTCTATCACATTGGTCATCCTCTCTAACAGATCAATATAAGCAGCCTTTCTATCATAGGGTGTACTAGTGCCACCACGGTCATTTCTTCTACCCCTTCTACTTGCCATCCTATAATCAAGATAAACACAACGTTATAAGGACAAGAATTCAATGGAAGAGAAAAGAAATATTCAACAGTTTAAGGAAATTTAAACCTAGCCTAACAACAAATCTCTTAAGGGTTCTAGTTGCCTTAACTTCCTCAACCTATTCCTACAGTAATTCGATGTATAGATTCAAACCTATGCTTCTGCTTTTCAGTTAATCAATTCCTAAGCCATCTCAATTCTTTAATACAAATTGTGACGGAAAAGATTTTTTTTTTCCTCAAAAACTTCCTTCAAAACATAAATAGGATTTTAGGACCAAAATATAAGGTATGACTTTTGCAAAAATTTTGGTAGAGTCTCATTTGTAATTGGATGAAAACTCAAAAGTATAACCTATATAGAATCTGTATAACCAACCAGTACAAGTACACAACTATAAATTTATACCACAATTCTTCCTATAACACGCATACACAGGATCACAGATGCCATCCACGACATTAATCTATAAAACCATCAACTACACTAGAAATTTATAAATGAGATGACATCTAGGACCTGTACAGAATATACAGAAGTTTAGAGCGGAAGCTAAACTATTAACCTGTAGAAGCACAGTTTTTGTGACAAACCGGACACATTCCACTGCATGCGGCCGCCCGTCGACCGAAACCAATCACACACTCTGGTTAAAAAAAATGGACTTAAAAATTTTCTTTTCTTTTATATACACCATAAAACGCGTGCACAGGATTGCGTAAGGCCCAACTTTGTGAGCTGGGGGCCAGTGGGTCATGGTTTCTCTCTTGGCCGGCCAAGATGAGGTCGGCCGGACATGAAGGGTTTGAAAACAAACTGAGATGCCGCTAGGAAATCACAAATTATTCAAACCATAAGAGCGTACGAAAGCATACTAATATTCATTAACTTTTTAGCAACAAAGGCCATTTACAAATTTGTCCCAAAATATCAAAAGCAAAAACATCATTTTTACTCCGGCCAGCTATCCTTCCTATCTAGTCCATCGAACCTCATTCTTTTTCATCTGGCATGAGCTCATTAGCATCATCATCTGAAAAATATAAGGGGTGAGCTAGAGAGCCCAGCAAGGTACTCATGCATAGTTATGAATAGTAAGGTAAATAGACAGAATGTAATAGATGCATATATACGTGTAGTTTCATAAAACATGGCCGGAGTCGATGCAAAACAGATTCCAAAGTCATTTTCATGCAATTTGATTTCTAAAAGCATGCTTCTGTTTCCAAATTCATTTTCGTCAAAAATCGGCTACATTTAAGGTCTACAACTACTTAACTATCATATCTCAATAACGACTACATTTAAGGTCTGCAGCTACTCAACCATCATATCTCAATAACGGCTACATTTAAGGTCTGTAGCTACTCAACCCTCTGAATCATATAACACTACATTTAAGGTCCGTAGTCATGACCAAATCAAATGGTTACATTTAAGGTCTGCAGCTACTCAACCATCATATCTCAATAACGGCTACATTTAAGGCCTGCAGCTACTTGACCATCAAACACTTAGTTTTGCAAATCATGTTTTTCCAGAAATTCACAGTGTAAATGCTGGTTTCAAAATTTGATACAATGCCGGTTTCAAAAGTGCCGTATAAATGTTGGTTTTAACCAGGGCTGGTTTCAAGCTTATTACACAAATGCCGGTTTCAAAAGTACTGTATAAATGCCGGTTTCAACTAGGGCCGATTTCAAGCTTATTACACAAATGCCGGTTCCAAATGTGCCGTATCAATGCTGGTTTCAACCAGGGCCGGTTTCAAAGCTTAATACACAAATGCCGATTTTGATTAAGGTCGATTTCAATTATTCTTGGCCGATTTTAAATTAACATGCAAGGCCGATTCTGATATTTGTTTAAGAAGATTTCAAATTATACTATAAGGCCGGTTTCAAATCAAGGCCGGAGGTCTTTTTCTTAAAAGCCGGAGGTCTTTTTCTCAAAAGTCGGAGGTCATTTTCTCAAAGGCCGGAGGTCATTTTCTCAAAAGGCAGGAGGTCATTTTATCAAAAGTCGGAGGTCATTCTACATATGCAATACCCGGACACTTTAAAACATGGTCATGGCCAAACTTCATGCAATTAAGTAAAATATCCAATTAACAAATGATCAAAGCAAATTACCATAACATTACTTCACGTAGAAACTGATATATTCCTTTAATATAAATTCGTCAAAGTCAGGTATACTTGCATTTCAAACATGAGCTTTAAAAATAGGGAGTACACTTGCATTAAATCATGAACTTAAAAACGAAGTGTACGCTTGCATTTCAAACATGAGCTTTAAAAACAGGGAGTACACTTGCCTGGATTGGATCTATGAACCCCTTACTTGGTTATGGCTCGAAGATTCTTAATGCCTTCACCCTGTCATTTGCCCAACTTTCTATCCTAATTCATGGGGCCATTACTTATAGGCATTGGGGTTGGTGGTAGTAGGTAGGGTAGGTCAACTGCTTGTACTCCTTTGCTTGCTCCCCTTGCCTTTCTGGAAGGTCAGCGGGGTGGTTGGGAGTAGGTTACCTACTCAGGTATGGTCATCGAGACTTTAATTAGTCATTACCAATAATTCGGGCAGTCAACTCTTCCTTGGCTTCTCTTCACATGGGTTGACTAGACTCACTTCCCTTAACATTTCCTAAAAACGGTCAACCTTATTTTAAGGCCGGTCAACTCTCAAATGCCGCTAATCACCTTGATGCCGGTCAACAATCACACAATTTTGGTCAACTAGTGTTGACCGGATAAGTCTTTCTTTATGTTTTTCGATCAATAGGAATTGACCGGATTACATCTTTTCCCCTCCTGCTTTCTGGTCAACATGCGTTGACTAGATTACGGTTTTTTCCTCATGCTTTCCGGTCAACATGCATTGATTGGATTATGTTTTCCCCTCCTGCCTTCTGGTCAACATGCGTTGACTGGATTACCTTTCTTATTATATTTTTCGGTCAACTGGCGTTGACCGAATAACCTTCAATTTCTCTCGACTCATTGATTATATTGACTTGATGACTTGGACTTTCTATGTTTTTGAAATCTGGGCCGTTATAGTTTTCCTTTTTACCATCACATATATCACATGCATTTCTATACAAAATTAATATATACATGAATATCCATAGGTATAGAATCCATATACAAAATCATATGTCCAGTCAAGTCTTTACATCCAACTGACTCTCCCAAAATGGCTCAAAATAATTCTGGTCTTTAAAAGTCTTCAGGAAATGCTTTTAGTCACTCTTTCTTGTCGGGCACTAACTCTACAGTCTCATCTAGAGGGGAAAAAAATAATAAAACAGTGAGTCAGAACCCAGCAAGGTACATGCAGATATACAGTAAAGTAGTTATGCAGGACAGTCGTAAAACTATGCCGAAACAGAATGGTTAAATCGACTATAACCTAGAAAAATAGAGAAAGCATAATTCAATGATATTAAACTTAGAAATCAGATATCAGTAATCAATAATCAGTAATCAATATAATTCAAAAAGCAGAATCAAAAAGTAAAGTCAGAAACTTCTCTTTTATATCAGAACAGAATAGTGATCGGTACAGAACAGTAATCAATATAGTAAATGTAGTACAGAACAGAGCATTAACAAAACATAGCGGTAACAGACCCTACCAGTATACCCTACTAGCTGAGGGGGCAAATGATCGAAGATAGATTGTGTACATCTCCTCACAATCCAAGGCTATAAATAGTAATAGAAGATCCCGTCCCACGGGATCACTACGGGTGTGCCTTCCGAAGGTAGGCCAGAAACAGAACTTTCCTCCTGGCCGTAATGCCCCGAAGAAGGGCGGACCACATATAACTCTATGGATAGAGTTATCCTCAATCACCATCATAAAGTTCTAAGGCATGTCGGAGAACTTAACCTGACTGTAATCAGTCCTAGGTCCTAAATAACAGTATCAAAAATAACTTCTCAACTGAATGCCCTTTTTTTTTTAAATTAGAGTTTCACAATTTCCCTTCAATTAAATTCAGTACGTTCAGAACATAAAGTAACGGTCTAAAAACCCTTCAGTTTTACTTTATAAGTGCATGGAAATTTATTGGTATAAGTCCATGTAAAATTTTTTAAAACAAATTACACCAGGAGCTTTATTTCAGTGCCAATTAACTTTTATATAACAGAAACTACGGTTAAAAATCATCAAAACCCCTTCATTTTCGTACCTAGAGCTTCGCCAAAACTTTTGGACTCAAAACAAACACTAAACATGTGTTTATTTATCAAATTGACACCATATATCTAAACACATATACTAAATCATGCAATTTAACAAAAAATCCCTAATTTTTTTGAGTAAGGGTTTCATCACATGCTTCCAGAACCAAATCGAACACTAATTACACGCTAATTCATGAAATCAAAGCCAAATCTTGCAATAAACATGGGTAAATACAAAATCGAACCGAACAATCGTGGGAAACATGCTTCGTTTACTTTAAACATGCAATACTAACATTTTAGAGCATTTGCATCAATTTTAAAGTAAGAGGAAACGGTAAAAACGAAAAACAATGTCTAAAGTATACTTGCCTTAGCCCGGTCTACCGTTATTTTTAGCCGGAGTGGATTGGAACAATTGATTTCCTCTTTTTCCTCTTCTCTTCTCCCTCCTCTTCATTCGTGCCTGTGCTCTCTCTCCCATTCTCCTTTTCCTTTTCTATTTATAACAAAAACGGAATCAGAATGCAAGCAAAAGTCGGGGCTGTGCTCAAGCGCGTATCGAGTGCATGGCGAGCGCGGGGTTTCTGCCAGTGGCTCGCTCGAGCACACTTGGCACGCGGCGAGTGGCTAGCTACTAAATTTTTGGGCTTGCTGCCGTGCCTCGGGCGCACGGCAGGTGCCACTCTGCTGCTTGCTGAGCTCGAATACTTTTCTAACTTTTTACTTTCAACCATCATTTTTCAATGCATGTTTGTCCTCTTAATGATTATCATCATTTTAATTACTCCCAATTATCATATTTTTTTATTCCGGGGCCTCGCAGGTTGTGCTTGGGAGCGACCCAAGCGCTGCTCAGCGCAATAAGGTCGTTGTTGGGGCACAACAAGGGCGCTATTGGGCCGCGGCAAGGTTGTAGCATGGGCGCGACAAGGGCAAAACTTGGCCACGACAAGTGAGCAGCATGGATGTGACACCAACATTGCTGGGCGCAACAAGGGCATTGACGGGGTGAGTTAAGTTTGTTGCTAGGGTGTGACAAGGGCACTGCTTGGCCACGACAGGCGAGCAGCACGGTCGTGACACCAATGCTGCAAGGCTCAACAAGGGCACTAATGGAGTGTGACAAGGTAGTTGTTGGGGCACGTTCAACTTGACAAGTGGCACAGGCACTGTTGGTTGTGACAAGGGACCGGTATGGTTAAAACATGGGTGTGACACTGGCTCTATTTGGCACGACAAGGGTACTTCTGTGGTGTGACAAAGGAGTGGCACGGGCATGACAAGGCAGCTACTGGGCAACAAGGGATCAACTGGGGGACGTAGGGCTCGACAAGGGCATCACTAGGGTGCATTGGGGGCTACTAGGTGCAACACGGGCATTGTTGGGGAGGGACCCAGGAACTGCCAGGCACAATATGGGGGCAACAAGGGCACTGCTAGGCACAACAATGGCACTACTATAGCGCGCCCTAGGTGACATGGGCACTGCTTGGGTGCAACACGGGTATCATAGGGTCTTCCATGGATGCCACTGGATGCGATAAGGAAGCTGCCAGGTGCCACAAGGGCGCGACACGTGTGGTGCTGGATCAACCTGGGTGCTGCTGGAGATGACACAGGCACTGCAGGGACATGCTGGGAATGACCCGGCACTGTTGGGGCACGTTGGGGAGCTACTAGGCCCAACGAGTGTGTTCCTGAGGAGCAACCCAGGTGCCGCTAGGCACAACAATGACATTGTTGGGGCACAACGCCGCTGCGACACTAGCATTGCTAGGCGCAATGTGGGAGCTGCTGGAGCACAAAAAGTGCGATGTGGGCGCTACTAGAAGTGACAATGGTCCAGCACGGGCATAACACTAACACTGTTGGGCGCGACACCAGCGCAACAAGGGAATTCTTGGGAGCACTGCTGAGAGTGATAAGGGAGCTGGTGGAGCACAACAAGCAATGCAGGCACTTCTGGGAGCGGCAAGAGACCGGCATGGGCGTGACACCAGCGCTCCTAGGTGTGACACTTGCATGAAAAGGGCATCCTTGGGGCATGACACCAGCACCGCTTGGTGCTACAAGGGAGTTGCTAGAGCATGACAAGCGACAAGGGACTAGAACGGGCACGATACCAGAGCTGCTAGGTGCAACAAGGAAAATGCTGGGTGCAACACCGGTGCGACACTAGCACTGCTAGGCAAGACAAGGGAGCTGCTGGAGCACGACAAGCGATATAGGTGCTATTGGGAGCGACAATGGGCCGGCATGGGCACGACACCAGCGCTACTGGGCAAGACAAGAGAGCTATTGGGCGCAACACCGGCGTGACAAGGGCAGTCCTAAAGCACTGCTGGGTGCGAGTAGGGAGCTATTGGAGCAAGACAAGTGACACAGACGCCACTGGGAGCGACTAAAGATCGGCACGGGCGTAATGGGGTGCGACACTGGCACGACACCAGCACTGCTAGGCGCGACAAGGGAGCTGCTGGAGCACAACAAGCGAAAAGGGACCAGTACAGGCGTGACAGCTGTGCTGCTGGGCGCGACATTGACGTGACTCTAGCAGTACTGGGTGGGACAAAGAAGCTGCTGGAGCATGACAAGCAACAAGGGACCGGCACGAGCACGATAGCAGTGCTACTGGGTGTGACAGGGAGATGTTGGGCATGACACCGATGCGACTACAGCACTGCTAGGCACGATAAAGGAGCCACTGGATCACGATAAGCCATACAGGTGCAGTTAGGAGCGACACGGGAGCTACTGGGCGTGACAAGGGAGCTGCTAGGTGCAACACTAGTGCAAAAAGGGAGTCCCTAATGCACAACACCAGTGTGACACTAGCATTGTTCGGCAAGACAAGGGAGTTGTTGAAGCATGACAAGTGACACGGGTGCTGCTGCCTGCGACAAGGGCATCGGTGGGTTGCAACAAGGGCACGACGTAAGGCATTTGTGGGGTGCACTGCGACACATGATAAGATCGTGACATGGGCATTGCTGGGCATATGACACTACCATGGCAGTTGCGTGACATGGTCGAATCGAGTTATTGTTGGGATGCGGCAGGGACATGCCCTAAAAATTTTGGGATATTGCCGACAGTGCTCCATTCTATTCTGTTTCGGTTACCTGCCATGAAAAGTTAGTGTTTTTCATAGGAGCATCCCTGGAGTAATATGGAGCGGGGCGGATAGCTGCAGCGACGGCCGTCCATCCCCGTGCCACCGTTTTTTTGCATCATTGCTTGGTTTGGGGGGAGGGATGAATTGGAGTGACGAAGGGCTGAATCTCAATGGATCATGGTAGCAAGGCCACTCTGCCACTTATAATACCCCGATGTGTATTTAAGTCATCTACAAAAGATTCAACCCGCTGCTCGGTTGAAATTATACTTCTAGGTAGCCCACGTGGTGCATCCACTGCGAGGGCTTGGCCAATGACACATGCCCTTGGGGGATAGGCCCCTACTGTGGGTCAGCAAACGAGCGGCGAGCACATGCATCACTTTTTGCAAAGATTCTTACTTAGAGACGTTCAGTCATAATCTAACGTACGATAGCTTCATGCCACTGGCTTTTCAACGAGTGTGAAGACCAATGTGCGAATTAACGGTTCCTCTCATAATAAGTTGAATTACCATCATGACACTATCATCAGTAGGGTAAAACTAACTTGTCTCACGATGGTCTAAACCAAGATTATGTTCCCTATTGGTGGGTGAACAATCTAACACTTGGTGAATTCTGCTTCACAATGATGGAAGAGCCGACATCGAAGGATCAAAAAGCAACGTTGCTATGAACGCTTGGTTTCCACAAGAAAGTTATCCCTGTGCTAACTTTTCTGACACATCTAGCTTCAGATTTTGAAGGTCTAAAGGATTATTAGGCCACACTTTTATGGTTTGTATTCATACAGAAAAACAAAATCAAACAAGCTTTTACCCTTTTGTTCCACACGAGATTTTTGTTCTTGTTGAGCTCATCTTAGGACACTTGCATTATCTTCTGCCCTAGCCAAACTCCCTACTTGACAATGTCCTTCGCTCGGATTGGCTTGCTGGGTAAGCCTTGGGTAAAAAAAGAGGGGCTATGCCCTGCATCTGACTCACGGAGTAAGTAAAATAACGTTAAAAGTAGTGGTATTTTACTTTTGCCCGAGGGCTCCCACTTATCCTACAACTCTCAAGTCATTTCACAATGTCGGACTAGAGTCAAGTTCAACAGGGTCTTCTTTCCCCACTGATTCTGCCATGCCCATTCCCCTTCCTGTGGTTTCACTGGATAGTAGACAAGGACAATGGGAATCTTGTTAATTCATTCATGCGCATCACTAATTAGATGATGAGGCATTTGGCTACCTTAAGAGAGTCATAGTTACTCTTGCTGTTTACCTACGCTTCGTTGAATTTCTTCACTTTGACATTCAGAGCACTGGGCAGAAATCACATTGCATTAGCATCCTCAAGGACCACGCAATGCTTTTTTTTAATTAAACAGTTCGATTCCCCCTTGTCCATACCAGTTCTAAGTTGGCTATTTGACACCAGGGAAAGTCCCCCATGGGAGCCATTCCAAGTTCGTCCCCCGACCGACACGCTGTGACCTGCTCCCGCCACGGAGGCAGCTCGAGTTGTCCATTGACAGCCAATGGGTTTGCAACTAGGACCGCCCTGCCTAGCCCTTATAGCAAATCCTTTTTCCAAAGTTACGGATCCATTTTGTTGACTTCCCTTGCCTACACTGTTCCATCGACCAGAGGCTATTCATCTTGGAGGCCTGATGTGGTTATAAGTATGACCGGGCATATTTGGCAATCGGTCCTCCGAATTTTAAAGGGCCATCGGGGGCACATCGGACACCACGCAACGTGCGGTTCTCTTCCATCCGTTGGACACTAACTCCGACTGAGCCAATTCCAGGGTGGGCAGGATGTTAAACAAAAGAGATAACTCTTCTCGAGGCCCCCGCTGATGTCTCCAGACTCCCTAACATTGTTGTCAACCACTACATCCCCGATTTAGGAATTTTAACTCGATTCCCTTTTGAAGCTTCAGCTGGCGCACTGTCAGACGGGCTTCCCCCATCTCGTAGGGTAGACTAATCCATGTCCATGTGCCATTCACATGGAACCTTTCCCCTCTTCGGCCTTCAATGTTCTCATTTGAATATTTGCTACTACCACCAAGATCTGCACCGATGGCCGCTCCGCCCTGTCTCGTGCCATAGGTTTTTGTGGCATCCGCTATGCCCTCCTACTCATCGAGTCCTGGAACTTGCCCCGACGGCTAGGTGTAGGTCGCGCGCTTAAGTGCCGTCGATTTTCAAGACTAGTTAATTCGACAAGTGAGTTGTTACACACTCCTTAGCGGATTTTGACTTCCATGACCACCATCCTACTGTCTTAATTGACCAACAACCTTTGTAGGATCTAGGCTAGGCATAGTTTGGCATCGTAACCCAGGTCTGATTCATCCCGCATCGCTAGTTCTGCTTTGTAAAAATATCCCACTTGGCACTCTCGATTTAATGTCGAGGCTCAACGAAGTAGTCGCACCATTCTACCTATTTGAAGTTTGAGAATAGGCTGAGGGTGTTGCACCCCCGATGCCTCTAATCATTGGCTTTACCTAATAGAGCTTGCATTCTAGCTCTAGCTATCCTGAGGGGAACATCGGAGGGAACCAGCTACTAGACGGTTCGATTAGTCTTTCACACCTATACCCAAGTCAGATGAATGATTCGTACGTCAGTATCACTTCGGGCCTCCAGCAGAGTTTCCTCTAGCTTCGCCCTGCTTAGGCATAGTTCACCATCTTTCGGGTCCCAATAGGTATGCTATCACTAGAACCCTTCTCAGAAGATCAAGGTCAGTCAGCAGTGTAACCCGTGAGGGGATTCTGCCAATCAACTTCCTTGTGTCGTATGGGTTTACTCGCCCATTTACTGACACACATGTTAGACTCCTTGGTCTATGTTTCAAGACGGGCCGAATGGGTGGCCTGCAGGTCGACGACTGGAGTGTACTAGTGCAAAGCATGCCGTGACTATGACATCCCATGTACTGATTTTTTTTTCTACCATAATGGGGACATGAGCTTTTCTTGTATCCATTCGTTTATGGATAATAATCTTATCATACACATGACCCAAATGTCAGCCAAAATCATAATGGCTCTAACATTACATTATCAAACTGCGGTGTTAGTCTTATAAGGGAAGATGCATTCTAAACATTCATAACAAATTTTTTTCCTCAAACTTGGTGGAAACATATATGATTCACCAAAATAACAGAAGAAATTTCTAAGATCATCAAAATAACATATTATAACTTTCAAGTTTACAACATTATTAAGTACTTGTTCTTTTCTTCTATGCTAAATTCAAATTGTACATAATTTCAAAGTAGCAGAAAATGTAAGGAGTCTCTATGCTTTCATCTTACTTTGCTCATCAATTGTCAATTCCTATGATCCATCTAAAAGGAAAAAAAATCATAAGGAGTGAGCCAAATGCTCAATAGTATACATATTATGAAAGGACATGCAATGTTTTTACAGAACATACTTTAATATACATATAAGGATCAGATACATGAAATGTAATGCCTTTATCTTTCTTTCTTTACTGAACTTTATTCATAAGTTTCTTATCTTAAAAAGCCTTTGCTGAACTTTATTAACTTTCCCTTATCTTGAGGGACTAAGGCTAGTAGGCCTTACCTCCGTATTACCCACCAAGGTGAGCGATACTACCTACATTATCCATAGATAGGACCAAAAGCCGACATCCTACAACTACATTCAAGGATAGATTATGCTATTGGGGATGACACAGGCACTACAAAGACGCACTGGGCGAGGCAAGGGCATTGCTGGGTGAGCAGGTGAGCTACTAGGTGTGACAAGGACATTCTTGGGGAGTGACCAAGGTGCTACTGGGCGAGTTAATGACATTGCTGGGGCGGGGTACCAGCATTGCTGGGCGCGATGAGGGAGCTGCTAGAGCAAGAAAAGAGGTGTGGGCGCTACTGGGAGCGACAAGGGACCGGTATGGGCATGACACCATTGCTACTAGGTGCGACACTAGCGGGACAAGGCCATTCCTTGGAGAACTGTTGGGTGTGACACCGGCGTGACAAGGGCATTCCTGAGGCATAATACCTACTCGACACCAGCATTGTTGGGTGCAACAAGGGAACTACTGGAGCACGACAAGTGACGCAGGAGATGTTGAGCGTGACAAGGGAGCTGCTAGGCACGACAAGGGCATTCTTGGGCCGCAACACTGGCGTGACACCAACATTACTGGGCACGACAAGAGAGCTGCTGGAGCTCAACAAGCGACGCGAGCACTGCTGGGAGCAACAAGGGACTGGCACGGGCATGACACCAGCACTGCTGGATGCAATAAGGGAGCTGCTGGGCACGACCAGGGTGTGCCTGGGGTGCGACACCGACATGACACCAGCACTGTTGGGCAAGACAAGGGAGCTGTTGGAGCATCACAAGCGACACGGGCGCTGTTGGGTGAGACAAGGGCATTAGTGGGGCATCAGTGGGGTGCAATGAGATCGTGACATGGGTACTACTGGGCACATGGCACTACCACGGAAGTTGCGTGACATAGTTGAATCAGATTATTATTGAGGCACAATAGGGACATGCCTTGAAAAGATAGGGACGTGGTTGACGGTGCTCCATTCTATTCCATTTTGGTTATCTTGCCTTAAAAAGTTGGTGGTTTTTATAGGAGCATCCCGAGGGTAACGCAGAGCAGGGTTGATAGTGGCAGGGCCTATCCATTCCAAGCCTCTATTTTTTCTGCATCGTTGCTCAGTTTGGGGGGAGGGACAAATCGGAGTGATGTAGTGCTGAATCTCAGTGGATCACGGCAGTAAGGCCACTCTGCCACTTACAATACCTTATCTCGTATTTAAGTTGTCTGCAAATCATTCAACCTACTGCTCGGTGAAAATTATACTTTTAGGCTGCCCATGCGGTGCATCCATGATGAGGGCTTGGCCAATGACATGTGCCCTTGGGGGCTAGGCCCCTACTGTGGTTCGGCAAACGAGCGGCGAGCACATGTGTCAATTTTTGCCCAGATTCTAACTTAGAGGAATTCTGTAATAATCTAGAGCATGGTAACTTTGTGCCATTGGCTTTTCAACCAAGCACGAAGACCAATTGTGAGAATCAATAGTTCCTCTCATACTAGGTTTAATTACTATCACGACACTGTCATCAATAGGGTAAAACTAAGTTGCCTGACAATGGTCTAAACCTAGCTCATGTTCCCTATTAGTGGGTAAACAATCCAATACTTGGTGAATTCTGCTTCACAATGATAGGAAGAGCCAACATCAAAAGATCGAAATGCAATGTTGCTACAAATGCTTGGCTGCCACAAGCCAGTTATCCCTGTGGTAACTTTTCTGACACCTCTAGCTTCAATTTCGAAGGTCTAAAGGATCATTAGGCCACGCTTTCATGGTTCGTATTTGTATTGAAAATCAGAATCAAACGAGCTTTTACCCTTTTGTTCTACATGAGATTTCTGTTCTTGTTGAGCTCATCTTAGGATACATGTGTTATCTTTTAATAGATGTGCCAGCCTAGCCAAACCCCCCACCTAACAATGTCCTCCGCTCAAATTGGCCTGCCAGGCGAGCCTTGGGTCCAAAAAGGCAGGCCATGCCCCCCTTCGATTCACTGAGTAAGTAAAATAACATTAAAAGTAGTGGTATTTTACTTTTTCCCAAGGGCTCCCACTTATCTAAGACCTCTTAAGTCATTTCACAAAGTTGGACTAAAGTCAAGCACAGTAGGGTCTTCTTTCCTCGCTGATTTTGCCAAGCCCATTCCCTTGGTTATGGTTTTGTTGGATAGTAGATAGGGACAGTGGGAATCCCGTTGATCCCACCGTTTACTCGCGCTTGGTTGAACTTCTTCACTTTGACATTTAGGGCACTGGGCAGAAATCACATTACGTTAGCATCCTCAGGGACCATCGTAATGTATTATTTTAATTAAACAGTCAGATTCCCCTTGTCAGTACCAGTTTTGAGTTGGCTATTCAATGCCCGGGGTAGGCCTCCGAGGGAGTCATTCCCAATCCATCCCTCGGCTGGCACGCGATGACCCACTCTTACTGCGGAGGCAGCTCGAGTAGTCCACAAATAGCCGACAGGTTTGGGACTAGGATCCTTGTTCTTAGCCCTCATAGCCTATCCTTTACCTAAATTTACATATCCATTTTTCTGACTTCCCTTGCCTGTATTGTTCCATTGATTAGAGGCTATTCACCTTGGAGACCTAATGCGGTTATGAATAGGACCTGGTGTGGTCAGCACTCTATCCTTTGGATTTTCAAGGGGTGCCAGTGGTGCACCAAACACCATGTGACATGCGATGCTCTTCCTCCCACTAGACCGTACCTTCAGCAAAGCCATTTTCACAGTGGCTAGGTTGTTAAATAGAAAAGATAACTCTTCCCGAGGACCCCACCGACATCTCTGGACTCCCAAACATCGGCGTCAACTGCAGCATCATTGTTTAGGAATTTTAACCTGATTCCCTTTTGAAGCTCGCACTAGCATGCTATCGGATGGGCTTCCGTCATCTCTTTGGATCAGCTAACCCATGTGCAAGTGTCATTCACTTGGAACCTTTCCCGTCTTTGGCCTTCAAAGTCCTCATTTAAATATTTGCTACTACCACCAAGATCTACACTGACGGCCACTCTGCCCTGGCTCACATCACAGGTTTTGCGGCGATCGCCACACCCTCCTACTCATTGGGTCCTGGCACTAGCCCAGACGGCTAAGTGTAGGTTGTGTGCTTAAGCACCATCCATTTTTGGGGCTAGTTGATTTGGTAGGTGAGTTGTTACACACTCCTTAGTGGATTTCAACTTCTTTTTTTTTTTTTTGGTAAGCAAGTGTGTATTTTGGATTAACGGGAGAAAAAATTACAATAAGCTATGTTCTGACCCCAAGTTTTTTGACTTGGGATTAGAACATAAAACGCTAGGGCATACCCCGAGAGACTAGTACAACAGAGGGTACATCAGAACACCTCTAAGAGGATTGCTCTATCAACAAAAAATAGAAAATGAATAAAGTCATTTTACATAAGCAATAACTACACTAGTGCTGCCCAGAACCAAAATGCACCCCAAGTACCGGAAGCAGAAGACATCTCCATAATCTTCAAAAAACCAACCCGCACAGGGAGCGACAAACCGCAATGGAACTACCACCAGTAGACCTCCAAAATGGATGCAGAGAGGCATCACAGACCATCAGTACAGTACCACAATCCATCAGCATCCAATTTAGCTACTGCCTTTCACCCATCGTCAAATCAGGGCCAGCAAAACACCATCCATTAACTCACAAAATTGGCCGCGTAGCAACAGCAACAATGAAGGCTTTACAACACCATCAACAGAACCGGTTTGCTACAATCAGTTCCCAGTCCCAGTGCCAAGGAGATGCCAAGCCCAGCTCGGTCATCATCTGCTCTCTGCTACATCAGTGTAGCAGCAGAACCAGCATACTTGTGGACCAACGCAGCAAATTCTAATTGGTCACACTGGAGCAGCACCAGCCACTCACATTTGTCAACTAAAACACACAAAAAGTTTCGTGAAAATCTGCGCCTAAAGCAACGAGGGCAGCAAAACAGACCAGTGCTTATCAGCACACCAATCGGGTATACAAAAGCATGGACCAGTGCTGTTCAGTACTCCATGCAGCAAAAGTGGTCCAGCATCACTTCAGCATCGCAACCGCCGACAGAATGCAGGTTGTTTCAGCAGAAGGTTCTGTAACTAACCACCACAACATATGCTGTTAAACAGCAAATCCAGGGCTGGGTTCAGCATAAGCAGCAGCTCCCCAGGAATAGAGCCAACCATCCGGGCCACATCAAACCAACCCGAACCAGACACCAATGGATGCACCAATCTCCATATCAGTAGACAGATACCTCTCAGAAGCCCAACCCTGGGCGCCAGCGTCAGCAGTGGATTCTTCCAACACAGCAGTCAAAAAACCAACACAGCAAGATCAGCACCTCCAATTTAACTACAATTAGCGGCAAGAGCAGCGTTCCAGGCCAACAGCATTGTGGACCCATCAGAATCTGCTATTCAAGAGCAGAAAAGGCAGAGAGGATGCAGCAGCCGCACCCCAGCATCAGAACCAATGTATCATCAGAAGACAGCAACAACTACCATCCATACTGCGCCCGGACATACCATAGTAGCATCCAGCGCAGACACAGATCAGCCACGTTACCACAATGCTCAAATCAGCATAGTGGACAACCATATAGCAGCATAAAATTCCAATAGGCCAAGAACATCATGCGCAGCAAAATCCAATAAGCCATAGATCTGCTAATCAGTAGCACCAATGCAGTCAATCAGATTCCATCAGCACAAGGAATACTAGCTAATTAAGCCTATGGCGATCATTGCATCAGTAATGATGCAAGCATCAGCATAGCACAGTAGCTGCTCTTCCCAGCAAAGTCCAAATCAATTTACATCCAACAAGATTTTCACCTACTACAATAGCAGATCCCATGTTCCATATTCAAAAGGTAGCCCAATTTATACAACAGCTACAGTCCTCCAACAACATCAGATAGAGGAGCCCAATACTTCAGATAACTGAAGCATCTAGAGACTATAGCCAACAACATCCCTGCAGAGCCCAACTATAGAGCAGCACATACAACACCAGCATTTCACAGCCATCATATCAGAAGGGTCAAGGCACTCGGTAAGCTATAACAGGTAGATAGCCGGCCAATTGCCAACAGCTCCCCCACCTTAACAGAGAAGCTCCAAAACAAGGTCCCTAACAAGACCAGACATAGGGATCCAAACCATCCAAAAAGGGCACATACCCAACATTATTCAAACCAAAACAAGATAGCATGCATCATTGATCTGGCATAAAATAGAGGACCAAAAACAGGGTTCCCAGGAAATCCCAGCCAAAAAAATAACCCCAGCAGCATATCCTATGAGCAGGGCGTGCCTCTGGATTTCCTAGAGGAAGCTTTTTTCTTTTTCCTAGTCTTAGCCATCTTCCAATCATTTTCCATATCTCGCATTTCATCTCCCAAAGAGGATTTCGATGAGTATTTCAACGAAATCCTTTTAATAGAAGTGGGGGTAAGTAAATATTCGTCCAAGTCCAATGGGTGAGAGTCAGGCCTGGAGTCAGGGGAGGTAGGAGCCAAATCATTACTCTGAGAAGTCACACCCAGGCAACTGGAGGCATCCAAGAGGCAGGATTGGACACCCTTGTCTGCAGGAAAGATAGAAGGTACAGCCAAGCCCAATTGGGAGGGAAGAGGGTCCTGATTTACAGGCCTAACAACTTCCAACTCAGGAGGCATTGGATCAACAGCAACCACCTTGGATGGACATTGGCCAGAGAGAACCTCAGAATCGATTGGAGGTTCGGCCAATTGGGAACCACGATCCACTTGAGGGACAGATGTGGAGGGATGGTTAGAGACCGGCATCAATTCATTGGGAGAGCAGGCTATGAGGTCCAGCGGTGGGAGCATATTATTTGAGGTGCTGCCAGAAAGATCCACAGGGGACAGAGACTCCATGAGCAATGTCCTGCTATCTTAATCAACTAACACCCTTTGTGGGATATAGGTTAGCGCACTATCCGACACAGTAACCTAGCTTCTAGTTCATCTAGTATAGCCAGTTTTGCTTACCAAAAATGGAACAATTGGAGCTCTTAATTTCATGTCACGGCTCAACAAAGCAGCCGCGCTATCCTACCTATTTCAAGTTTGAGAATAGGTCAAGGGCATTGCACACCCGACGCTTCTAATCATTGGCTTTATCCGATAGAACTCGCATTCCAGCTCCTGCTATCCTAAGGGAAACATCAGAGGGTACTAGCTCCTAGACGGTTTGATTAGTCTTTCACCCCTATACCCAAGTTTGATGAATGATTTGCATGTCAGTATTGCTTCAGGCCTCCAGCGGAGTTTCCTTTGGCTTTGCCCTGCTTAGGCATAGTTCACCATCTTTTGGGTCATGATAGGTACGCTCTCACTCGAACCCTTCTCAGAAGATAAAGGTCGGTCGGCGGTGCAGCCCTCGAGGGGATCCTACCAATCAGCTTCCTCGCACCTTATGGGTTTACTCACCCGTTGACTCATACACATGCCAAACTCCTTGGTCCGTGTTTCAAGAAGGGCTGAATGGGATGCCTGCAGGCTGATGCTTGGAGTGTGCAGGTGCTAAGAACACCGTGATGGGGCACATTGCCTTCCACAATTGCTGGGACGACACTCCTGAGCTCATCTACAACTCGGGTTTTAGCTGCCCCCTCAATCCACATCGGTTCACACCCCAAGCTGATTGATGGGCTGACTTGTGATAGTTCCGCATCCGATTGGGGTGCATCGCCTGCTCCCATCTGCTTCCCTCCCTATAATTTCAAGCACTTTTTGACTTTCTTTTCAAAGTCCTTTTCATCTTTCCCTCGCGATACTTGTTCATTACCGGTCTCTCACCGTTATTTTGCCTTGGATGGAATTTACCACCAACTTGGGGCTACATTCCCAAATAACCCGACTCGCCAACAGCGTCTTATGGTGTGATAGGGTCCAAGCACGATGGGGCTCTCACGCTCTTTGGCACCCCTTTCCAAGGGACTCTCGCATGGTCAGTCACGGAGAACACTTCTCCAGACTACAATTTAGACACCAGAGCCACTCGATTCTAAAGCAAAGCACTTCCCTGTTTGCTCGCCATTAATAGGGGAATCCTTGTAAGTTTCTTTTCCTCCGCTTATTGATATGCTTAAACTCAGCGGGTAGTCCTTCCTGACCTGGGGTTGCTGCATCGGTGTCGTACGAATGACCCAGTAGGGTCATGAAGGCTTCATGGGCGACGGGTTGAGCGCGACATGATGCAACCTTGGCCTTGCCTTATCGACCACTGAATGTCATGGCGTAGTCACTGAGCTTTGATTTTAGGCCAACCACACAACAATGCACGAGAGGCCACTCTCCCCCCACCATAGCATGTAGAGACATAATGGCTTGGTTGGGGGCCATGCTATGCATGACACCCAAGCATACGTGCCCTCAGCTAAGAGGCTTTGGGCATAACTTTTTTTTTTTTTGGTAAGCAAGTTTTTTGGATTAAAGGGAGAAAGAATTACAGTATCGATGTTTTATCGCCAAGTATTTTGACTTTGGGATAAAACATCACCCGCTGGGGCAAACCCCGAGCAATTAGTACATCCAAAGATACATAACAACCTCTAAGAGGCTAACACTCTACAAAATCTATAGAGAAAAGTAATACATCACATCCCATGTACTGCATCTCGAAGACCAGCACGTGCCAAATTAATTAAGCAACCAGCCCGATATCATAATCCAGCAGCCAAACTGGCTTCATGTCCAGAGCATCCAAAGGCAGCCGTGATCAACAGCATCAACCTCCAACAACCAAGCACCATCAAATTAATCCTACTGTTCCAGCTCAGCAAGGTCAAACCGGCTAGAAATCCAAAATTTTGCCATGTCAGCACCGGCATACTGGCCACGAAACCAAACTGGCCTCATGCCTATTCAGCAACCGGCCAACCCGCAAATTTAGAAGGTTGACATCTCCAACAAGATCCCAAACGCGCCAATAACCCGGCCATTAAGGAAACCAAATCCGGTCAAGCCACATCAGCATAAAGAGCTGAATACCAAACCGGGACAAAAGAGACTAGAATCAGGAATGCTCAGTCGACTTTGGTAGATAATTCCATTCCGGCAAATAATCCAATGCAGACCGGCAATTCACAAATGAGAGTACAAGTCCCATTCCGGCTTGAGGGCCAATGCAAACCAGATAAATCGTCCAGCAAAATAACAACCAGGACCCAGCACCATCTGCAAGCCTGAACAAAAACTTAGGAACCACCTCCCTCAAGCAACAACATCCGCTGGGCAAAAAAGGAGATCACCAAGCAGCACCCAATGCATCAGAGCTTACAGGACCATATATGGATAGGTCCATCCACAATCTGAGACCCTAAGCCATACAAATGCCATACAAGACCAAGGGCTTACAGCAAGATCAGC
>JAODPA010082334.1:1697-26090 GCA_025585075.1 Nepenthes mirabilis | reverse complement strand
AGAAATACTTCACTACAGGTGAAAGTCTTACAAAGTATAAGATTTGGGAATATCTTTCCATTTCTCTTTACTTAATCTCTCTTCTTTTGAGAGCTTTCTCGTTTGGAAACTTCTGTGTACTTCCTTCCTTTTTTTTCTTAGTTTTTCGGGAAAAGAGGAGGGAAAAAAGGTCGAGAAAATGTCCTAAGGCAAGAGCCTCTGTTGGGTATTTATAGGAGAAATTGTGCACCTGGGGAGATGACATGTGGCAGTTGGCGTGTGGCCAAGAGGCTACCGACTGTCCTATTGATCATGCCAAGTGCGTGAGAGAACCGTCTACCTGGCTTTCTGTCTATGTCAGAAATGATAGCGTGTACAGGGAAGCATGCTGTTGGCGCCGCTGGTAGGGCCTGAACATGTCAGGCATGTAAACTCTAGACGTCAGTCTTGATTTGACTAAGCGTGCTCTGTGGAGACGACGTCTCGTAGTGGTTGCAGGTTCCTTGAAAACCGGTGAAGTTGCTTAACTGGTGCTCTTGGCCATGTATAGGATAGTCCTTGTCTTTGGATGGCGTGCCTTGTCTCTTTGTGAGTTTGCGGATTCGTTGAAGAAGGCAACTCTTAGATATTAACTGTTTTTCGGAGGATCTTTGATCTTTCGCGGAGGGTCCTCAAGTCTTTCTATGACTTCTTGGACTAGTCTGAGGCCTAATGGAACTTTTGAGATTCTCAGGCTTCTTCTTCTGGTCCTCGTACCTGGATGTCGTCTACTATTTGCGGTATCCTTGAGCTCCTGGAACCTCTTGGACATTTGTCGTAGCTTTGGTTTTTGGGACATTAACACACGTTCTCGGGTTTGTTAGCCCAGTCCAACTTAGGGGACTAAATTGGGCTTTTGGGCCTCTTGGGTCAATCTGTCCTCTCGGCCCGTGAATGTATTTCTGGGCTTTTCACTTGGGCCCTTTCTTTGGACCATATTTTATGGGCTTTTATATTAGGATCCAACAGACCTAACTTTTTAATCATATTTATAGATATTATAGATTTAATTTGATTAGACTTTATAAAGTTCTGAATAATTCAAATTATAACGATTAAATAGTTGAATTTTGATCATGCCTGCTGCGACTCATAATTGACCATAAATTTTAAAAAAAAAGGAAAATCAAAATGGATTTTACGGAATAGTGCTACAACGTCACGGCCTTACCCGCCGAGGAAGTTGCTTCGTCCGCTATCTCATGTGAGAGGGGAGCCTTTGAAATTTCAATCGACCCAAAAAATTCCCGAACTGCAATCAAAATAAGAGATTCAAATCAGTGGACCAAATTGGGTTCTGAATCAGTTTTTAATCATGCAGTGAAATCGTGAAGTTCATGTCGCAGCCAATCAGCCGATCCATTTACAATCAATTTCGAATCAGAAACCCAAAAAATTCCCAAACTACAACCAAAATAAGAGATTCAAATCAGTGGAACAAATTGGGTTCTGAATCAGTCTTAATCATACCGTGAAATCGAGAAGTGAAGGTCGCAACCAATCAGCCGATCCATTTACAATCAATCTCGAATCAGAAACCCTACAGAAAAAGGTAAAAAGTCAACGGGAGGTGAAAGAAGGGAGATAGATGGACCCCGAGCAGACGTTTATTAGGGTTCAAGAGAGGTTTTCGCAGATGTTGGCACCGAGAGTACGAGCTGCTCTCGAGTATGTTTATCTCTTCGTTGCCATCACTATGTTTTGCATTCTCGTCGTAATGCACGCGAATTATGTCCAACAGGTAATGCTTCATTTAGGTTTTTCGATTGTCATTCACGTTTTCCTTTTTTGGTTTGTGATTTGTGTAATTTTCTCCGTTTCCAGATCAATTGCGAAGTTGGAACACTTCCGCTCTTGAAAACAGTTACTAAATTAGGCTTTCTGATTGGCATAGTAGTTTCGCTGCACTAGAAATTTATCTTTTCGTTTGGTTGTGATGATTGGCGGTGGTAGATTGAGGTATTTTAGAGACGGTGGCCCGACAATGCAAGTTATTTTCTCCCTTCTTCGTGAAAAAAAAAGCTTCCCCCGAATCTTTGTCTCTAACAAAACAATGGAAAATAACGAAAGGAAAAGTATTGTTCCGGAAATAAGCTTTCTATCAAAGTGAATGTACTCTAAATAAGCGTGAATCCCCCCTACATTACTCCCTAGGTGCTGATATTGACATGATCAACAAGTTAGCATGATTCAGTCAATGTTTCTTTAGGGGTTTGGGCAAAATTGGCCAAATATGAAGGCACATTCGTTTAGAGAGTTAAGAAAGCTGGAGCTTTCTACCTGTGAGTCTCTGAAATGCCTTTTAATGTTGGTTGCAGTATCATATGGCCCTTTCTAAGATTTGATTAAGTTGGTTTAGAGGTTGTGTATTGGATCCATATTTGTACGGCTGCCATTAATGACTATGCTAAAGAAGGTGGATTACCTCCTAGTAATGATCACGATTGTTTACTTCATAGTGATCAAATGTTTTCCACATGCAAAGCAAGCGACCTCCCTCCCAAGGATAGAGGAAATTGTTGAAAGCCTTGCCTTGAGAACTGAGAAATGGAGTTTTTGAATTGAGATATTCCCCGTTGAAACTACCTTGTGGGATTTATAATGGATATGTTCATTTTTTGTGGATATAGACGGTAGCTTATGTTTGGTTGGCTGTTGCTCAAGGCATAACCCATTTTCAAAACCTGAATGGTTCTGTTGATGTTCCTTTTATTATTTAAGAATTTAATTTTCTTGTGTTTTGGATTTGCAATTGTATGAATTGAGTCTTAACACCCCATTTTACAGAAGAAATCAGTTTCCATTGTACGTACTGGTTCAGTAAATGCATTTTAAGTTGAATTGTTGATCATGAACCAGCTACTCTTTTGTTGTTTTTTCCTTTGTATTTGCTGACCTTATGACTTTGTAAAAGTTTCTTTTCCTTTTTCTTGGGTGAAGCCTGGCTGTTCGCGTGAGTTATCTGGAGTTGAGACATCAGAAGCCCAACTTATTTATATTAAGGTATAATTTTCTTTTAAATGTTTTGTATGTTTCCATACGATGGCTGTCATGTTAATTTTTTAATTTTTTATATTTCACATTTAGATGTATGAAAGTTCAATGTCCTATCGATTCTTTTCTATTGTTGCCAACCTCTCTGAATTTTGTTGAGAGTTATTTCTTATATGGACGATTTTTTCTGTTTATTGCAGATAACCAGTGCTGGTCTGCTGTCACAGAATGAGTCTGGACCTAATTTAGTAGACATTTCTGGTCAGCAAACTTTAAGCGATACTCATAGAAATCCAGATATTGATGAAAATGGATTCTCACTGGCTGTGAAGTTTTGGTCTAGTTGGATTAGTTCTGGTTCTAGGAGGGGTAAATTGACCTTCAAATTCTGGAGATCAGTGATAGAATATTTTGCACCACCAGCAGAAAGTCCCACCGATGGTAAAAACTTACAGCCAGTTGTCCTCGATGGTAAAACTGATAGAGAAGAGGCACCTGATACATTTTCCATGTTAGCCAAACAGTCATTCAAAGCAATTGCTCTACGCTTCTTCAGAAAGTTACACCGACGTCTATCTTTTATTTGGTGGCAAGCAACACATCTCTTTGGGAGTGTTTGGGTATGTCTATGCTCAAGAAATAATATGTTCATGTTCACCTTAATATTGACGGAGCTTCTCTGGTTTTACTCCTTCTATTGGTGTCTTTGCTGGTTGCTTACCCGCCATGGAAATGGTTGCCAAATCTTGCTACTGGCTGTCAAAGTTATCACTGAACACGTCCTAACATAGCAACATATATTATTTATGTTCATTCCTATATTCTCCTCATATTTGGTTATTGTTTTATTTTAAAATCAAACAGCTGTAGCTATGAAGACTAAAGTGCAAGGACAACAATGCTTCCCTGGAAAAACGTATATATGTTTTTAGTTGTTACAATGACAACTTTACATATAAGACCCTCACTAAATTGTACTAATTAAATGACTTGATTATTAATTAAATTATGCTTTGCTTTTATGATAATATTGTTTGATTAGTTTTTATTAATGTTTTAAATGTTAAAATGAACTTTTAATCAGGTTATCTATGCTTCCTATACCTGGGACCCAGGGCCTCAACAGCTATGTTAATATGTTGTTTTGGTTAATAAAAGGATGTATCCAACTAAAAAAATAGAAAAATAGGGAAGCCTTTTATGCCTATTCTTTTCATTTGGGGAACAATGATTCTAGTCTTATTTTATTGCTTTGATATTTTAGCTTCAATAGGAAATGGTCTGGCCTCCTAATGGGCCTTCTGTTTTTCATTTTGGTAGAATTGTGTTATGATTGGATCATAGAATAAGAAAATTGACTTAATAATTGTTTAATCTTTTTAATAAGATGAACTTTTTTTGTTGGAAATGGTTTGTTGATTCTCTTTTCATTAAGTTGAATGCACAGAATATTGCAGGTATTCACTTGAATCTTGATGTTCCGAAGTGGTTGCATATACTCTACTTGGATAAGGTCAACTTGTTGGCAGGTAGTTTGATTATCATATGTAGTTCTATTTGTTTACACTAGCATTATGTAACATGCATATTTTCTCTGAAGTGAAAGTTATTTAACCTTTCAGAACTTCTGTATGGAAAGTTGGGTCTTTGCTGAGTTAATACATTGGGGTTAAATGGAATATAAGGCAACAGCTATCTAAAAGTATTTTTTTTGTAAAAATTTTGTTTGATGGAATATCACATGCCTTTTTGGTACCCAGCATTGTTTTTAGCACCTTGGTTTTGATGTTTTGCTGCAAACATTTTGTGCCCCTATGCCTACTCTTGTATGGATAAACTTAGAAACGTGAAAGGGAAGGACCATATGTAGTTTAGCCATTTAAATTTGTATAGAATTAAATTTAGGCTTATTGTATAGATCAGAAAATGCTTAATTTACTGTAAAGTGACATCAGGATCCCAGGCTATCATGTTGCTTGTTTATATTTTCACTTGTTTTTTCTGGAAAATAAGCATGGGCTTTTAACACAATTCTTTTTTTTCGGCCATGTTCAAACTATCACCACTTTCTTTCTCTCTCTTTTTCATTCTTTTTATTTTTTATTTTTTTGGACAATGCTGTACTCAATACCATATAACATTTGCAAGTCACACTTAGATCTAAATCCATCATAACTTCAACAGCAATGATTGAATTGGCTATCACTCGCATGGCACATGCATTCTATTCCTGAGTAATGTAAGGCTTTAAATTTATAAGTGACAGGTCATGATGGTCGGTGTAAAGCACAACAGCACTGATTTTTGAAACCCATAAACCTGTTCATCTTCAATCCCCTCCCTTCTCCCTTCCACCTTTTCTTTCCTGGCTCATCAGAAATTATGGCCTATAACCTTCCTTCTTCGCCATCTCCTTAAAGTTCCTCCTCCCTAAGCTTTCCAGACAAGGTTCTCCCTCTTCTCTTTTTGTTTAATTCGTGTGCTGATGTAGCTCTTGAAAACGGCATGGATGTTTATTTTTCTCTGCTTTGTTTTTTTTTTGTTCATTTTGTTATTTGATTGAATATATTTTCTATGGTAAACAACATTTGACTTTACAGTATATTTCTTACTCCAATATTCCATTATGTGTGAGATCAAATTAAGTTGAATTTTTAAATGTTATTTACGCAGATGCCATCTGATGCAATTGTATCATCAATTTAAACCATGAATGGATTTCATTCCTATAACCTTTTACTGCCTTATGATGTGATGCCGCCGATTGACATTTGAGGTGCAAAGAGATGTCATGTAAGTGATGCCACAGGAAACTAGAAATGGAAAAGAAAAAAAAAAAGAACGCTTCCACTCTCTTGGATTGTTGGTGAGGAGAGGGGGTTGCTATCAGTGGCCAGCTGGTGGATAGGGCATTGAACATTGTCTGAGGAGTGGGGAGAGGAATGCCAATAGGGAGTTCTGGCCATTTTTTTCCATTATGAAAATTTTTGGCAACCCTTGTTACATCTGCAATATTACTAATGGAATTGGGCCCCGGTATGGTGTTGCAAACATTGTATAAAGGTAGACGTTGGAAAAAACTTAGAAATGGTGTTAATGCGTAGAATGGAAAAATGTATATGTAAAGCCCATAAGCGTATAGTATATGAGCATTGTTGTAAAAGATGTAAGACCCCTTAAGGCATAAAGGCTCCTTGAAGCCTAGGTGTAAGGTGCAGGCATAGGTGCAGGCCTAATTGAAATGAGTCACCCATTTATAGGATGCTTTTATAAAGAATTTCAATTTTTAAAGTTAATAATNTTACTTTTTATTAATCCTAATTTCACAAATATCAAGTTAATTTTATAAGAGATAATTAAATATAATAGTTAATTTAAAAAGAAATAATTAGCTTTTTTTTGTACCAAAAAAAAAAGACAATAAGATGCTGAAGGTGTATGCATTGAACGTCTTAAAAAGGCACGTGCCTTAGAGTATAGGTGCATGCTTGTTGGAATGAGTTTCATATAGATATGTTGAAGCGCTAGGGATTGAGCTTTGTACTTACATGAGGTGTGCCTTTAACAACATTGTATATGAGTGACTGACGTATGTGGGGCAGCGATATTTGGGGTTGCCAACGATTGAGGAACCATTTCAATCTTTATCTAAGCACATTCTCATAGGCCATGAGCAATTAAGGGCTTATTATATTCTTCTTTAATGTAGTTATCGTGCATAAAGGCCGCCTGTAAGCCATTGGTTTTATGTTATGTTGATGGGTCAATTTAGTAATGTATAAGAAGAGGTCCAGTGGATTCTCCATTGTTTCCTTTTTTTTGTTTCTTTGTTTTGGGGGAGGGGGGGTGGTTAACATAGGAATGGATAATAGAAACTAAAGTTTGGCTGAGAAGCTTTACAACATAAAGTCTCAAGACAAACAAAATGCATCTAAAAAAATTGCAAGTAAGATTATAGTTTGACCTTGACAATTACTGTGAAAAGAGTATAGCCTGACTTTGGCAATTTCTGAAAAAGAATAATTAAATAAATAGTTTGACTAGTGATGAGAAATGAACAATGGATTTTCAAGCATCCCTAGTCTTGGAGCCCTTGATTTATTTTCTGTAGCTTCTTATGGATGAGGAATTTGATGACATTGTGATTTGTGAGGTCAAATTGGATGGATGAAGTGGAGAGTGTAATAGGTGATTGTAAATTATTAGAAAGAAGCAAGTTTAGTGGAAGTACGGGCTGCAGTTTTCCCTTCTCCGTTCACTTCTTAGCTAGTCTTTATTAGAAAGCTATTATCAAGCCTCATCTTCCTCTAATAGTACATCATTTACATTTTCTTTGATCTTATTTTACGATATTCTTTTGTTTGTTCCAGAGACTAGCTTAACCTATAACGCGAGTGAAGTTAGCGTCAACCTATTTTTTTGGCGTAGATTTTTTTTTCTATGCTGTGAAGTGAATGAAAGAATCATCTGACAATTTCCTGAAAATTACAATATATTATATATGAAGGATTATGTAATTGTCCAACATCTCTAATTTCAGAAGAGTTTTTTTTTTTTTTGTTGGCCATGTAGGGGAAAAAAGCATATACAAGTATAGCTGGAACAAGGATATTGAGATGGATAAGTTTATCACTTTAAAAATAGAAAATAGAAGCGATAAGGTTTGCAACTAGTCTTAAGTATCACCTATACAAGATAATTGGAAACGATGTTTAAGATGATTGGTGAATTGGTAGTGGTTAAAGGCATTAAAAAGCAAGAGGTAGGCATAGAAAATTGCAATGATGATCATAAGGATTTTACTATGCTACAACTTTTGGAACATGTTGCTTTATATTGTGTGGAATGGCAGAGAGGATGCATATAGCTAACCCATTATTCAGACAAGCGCACCTCTGTTCTTGTTGATGTATTTATATTGTAATTGAAGTCATGTTATGCCTATGATTGTTGGATATCTACATACTGTTAAAAGTTGCAGCAAATAATGCAACTCTTGATAGTGGTTTTTAGTATACCTGTTCCCCATTTTGACTGCTGCTTGGTTTTCCATATGTAGAATCATAAATCTTATGGAATTTTACATGGTAGGACAAGATCCAAAGAATTTTGGTCTTGTTATGGAGTTTTTTAGAATCGAGACATTTCCTTTTCTTTTCATGCTTACTAAATTGTTTTAACCTTTTCAGTCCAATGGATTGAAAGAAAAATCAAAGCTTTTGAACAAACATATCTGTACACTGCAGAAAAGGTTCGTCATATTTTATAGTTTTTTTTATTGTATCCACTTTATGCACCCTCTGCTAAACTCAATACATTTGATAGGATTGTGCAGTATGCTCAGATAATTGATTCTTTCATTTGCAGGGATACTTCTTGCTTCCTGAAGAAGCCAGAGCTCGTCATAACATTTGCACTGCTAACATTAGCATATCAGCTCAGCATTCTTGCTTTGGGAACAGGTCAATGTCACTCCATGTTCATTTGGAAGCCATGCATAGCCAAATTCATTCACTTTACGAAAGAGAATTTTCTAAAGTTTAGCACTATGTGTCATTGGGTCTGGGTTCTCGTGCGAATTAGGGAGCCTTCGGATTCCTCGGCTAGGTTGGATCGCGAATGGGTTCGGTTTTCGCGTTTCTTAACCTGGGCTCTACATACCACAAATTATAAACAAGAGTTCAGAGGATAGCGGGAGGTTGTCCCATCATAAACATTCCGACACTCAAGTCAGAAATCTTTCCCTAGGAACGGAAAGATGTACGCGTGGAAGTAAACGTGATAAAAATGCAGGAATGTTGGAATGCGGGGAGTGCGTGGGATGCTCGAGGGAAGCTAGTGTTCCCTTTGATGTATTGCTAGGAGTGGCTCACTATCGTTGCCATAGGGTAGCGATGGTTTGAGGGAAGAGAGTTAGTTTTTTCTCCTTGTTGCTTTGAGCCCTGAGTGTTAGGATCAGAGTTTTGATCTCAAGTCACCGCTTAGGGTGCTTGCGGAAGTGGGAAATCTCTCCCTCTCCGCTGCTGGAGAGGATATTTGTAAACTCCTTTAGGGAGGCTTTCGGGAGTCGGGATCTCCGACAAGGGGCTTGTCGGGATTCGTCGGCCACTGAACGCTGGCAGTGGCCAACAGTGTCAATTGTCGCCTTGTGGAGGTGAGGAGACTATTGTCGAGCGTGGCTAACACAGGCCTGTTTGATTTTTCTTGGATTGGCTAAGCGGCTGCTAAGGCAGCGTGTGTTGCAGCTTGTCAGCGTTGACCTTATCTCCCATTGACTAACATTTCCTGAGCCAGCGCGTCCTGCGCCTGTTGCCTACGGTCACCTTTACAGGAGTGCGAGCGACGCTGATTGGCTATATATTTGGGGCGCCCAGTGGGCCTTGTCTCAGAATCTCCTGGGACGCCGTCGTTGGATTGGGCCCTTCTGTAAATCGGACCCATCTTCTTTTAGCTGAGCTTCGTTGGTTTCGGTCCAGATCCGTGCTGGACCCATCAAGCACCATTTGCAATGTGATGCTGCTGCCTTTAACTAAATGTTGAGTTGATTAGCTGTTGGTTGTGATTAATTTTTATGCACTTTATGTTTCTTTCCCTGGCCATTCTCTCTCATTTTTAAGTTATTATTTTCAACTTGGTCTCTCTTTCTTGTATTCCTTGAGACATTTATGAAGGCTACATACTTTCTGTAAAATAATGAAGGCTACCTTATGCCTTTGTTAGTGTTGCCCTTTTTGGAAAGGGGATCTCATGATTGTCATTTTTTAAATTCTTTGAGACACACATTAGTTTTGAGCCCTGTGGATTTAATATAAGTATCCATAGTTTTGCGAAAGTAAAAAAAATTTGAATCCGTCTGAGAATGACCCCTTTCACTGATAAATTTTAAGACGGAAGAATATGATTGGCCATGATGAATATCCATCATGTGGTAATTGTCTAACTTTATTTTTGCTTCACCTGTTAAATGAATAGTTGATATTGCACATTCAGCGTGTTTGCTACTACGAGCCCCTATCAGCAATAGATAGTAGAATTCTGACTAAGCTTATCAAAGGTAGGGTCTAATGATACATTCTGATGCTTTCTTCCTACTCAACACCCGTTTTTGTGTATGTGGGGGGTGGGGGTTGGCTTGGGAACGGGGTAATTAACACTTGTAGTTAGTAGAATCAAGCACGATCAACAATGGTGTGACACATAGGATAATTTTAGCCGGTTAAAATGAAAAAAATGCATCTGAGTAATTTGTGATCAAAAAGTATCTCTTAAATTGAGGAAAATTTCATGGGACGACTATTAGACTTGCCATGTTTTATGGATTAAAATGCTGGATAATTAAATATCATGTTAAAAATAAAGAATTGAAGAGTTGAGGATAAAATGATGAATTTGTGGTTATTTAAAAGTTAAGATAATGAATGAATATATTTACAACCACTTAGAATTTGCACCTTTAGAATAAAAGATAAGGAATGCCAATTAAGGTATTCGAACACTTTGAACTTTGGTCAAATGAAGCTTGATTAAGAAAGGTGATTTGGTTGAGATTTGAGGCAAGAAAAAAGGAAAAGTTAGGTCTGGAAGACTTGGAGTGAAGTGATGAAAGGGACATGAAATTGCTTCTACCCTTGGGGATGTTACACTAAACCGAACAGAATGCATAGTTTACCTCATATTTAAAGCTTGTTTTTAGTTAATAGAATCACCTACTCAAGTTACAAGATTTAGGTTTATACTCCCTCTCACTCTAGCCCTTGGAATTTTTTATTCGGTAGTCATTTTATTGTTTTTTGTGTAGTACACTGATTCTATTATAAACTGATTAAAATAAATATCATTCTATTGTACAATTCAGTTTCTTTGTTTTCGTTATTTCTCTTCATCAAGAAGTGATTTGTTTTCTGCTGTTCATCAGCTGCCCATCCATCAGATTACCCCTACTATGGAGAACTGAGATAGATTTAGCGTAAAAATGGCTTTTGATACTTGAGTTTTGATAGCCAAAAAATGAGTTTTAAAGAGTGGGGTTTCGTAAGGGGAACGGAGATAAGCATCTAACGGCAAGCTATATTTTTCAAATGAGAACAGTTATGCGCTTGTATTTTGTATGATAAGCAAGGTGCAAGAACCTCTATGGAATACTAAGTATTTGGCCATTCTAAGCTGGTGGAGAATGATAACATAACAAAATTGTTCATTTTCCACTGTCTTTGTGATTTTTGAGTTTGAATTAGGCATTGGTTAGTTTGTAACTGTCTTCTTATCCTTTATTGTTCAGCATGTTTATTATACTCCAGTATTTACAGCATTGCTGGTATTGCAACCCTGATGTTTTTCAGGTGGCAACAACTTCTTATAAACAGAGTTGTGGGATATGATACTATTCTGATGAATAGTTTACTGAATTCTCCTGGCCAAGGTGTGTGACAGTTTTCTAATAACTCCTATTTTTTATGCGGAACTTTTTTCCCTGTTTGCAATGCATGCATATATCATCTATGAGATAGTCCTATTACCTCCCTTTTTCGACTGTAATTTCAAAGCTGAAATTGCAAGGATGGCTAGTTCTTGTCCATTACATTTATGACTCTGATTTTCCCCTGAAATATGAATAGTGAGGATGGATATTAAGAGATAATTGATTTTATAATAGGACTTAACGTGTATACATTTATGCGGAAGGACATCCTGATGTTGATTTGACAGTCAAAAGGAGTTATCATATTTTGATTCCAACAGCATAAAAAAATTTCTGAGAATTTCCAATAATGAGGTCAGTCTGGCAGTATTTTGTAAATTTCCTGGGAGGCCACATCTTGATTGCCATCTTCTTCTTTGGCCCTCCTTGCTCTATTGAGGCAAATCTCAGAGACACTATTCATTTATAGTTCAGAGACACTCTTCATTGGAGCTTAAATCTGTCATGTCATGCATCTCAAGAATGTCGTCACATTGTTTTATTTGATTTATCTAATTGCCATTGGGGTGTTGATATGACACATTATTAGGCATATCATATGTGCTTATGCTACTTCATCTTTTTCTTTTTGGTATGGTTGTAATCCCATTGTTACGTACATCATGTACCTGTAGCACATCTTCCACAATTTTATGGTCTTGTTCTTATTTGATGAAATTGAAGAAAGGAATATGTGTAGATTATTTAATTAGCGAGAGAAAAGCCGTTGAGTGAAAATTATATGTAGTACTTTGAGAAACATATTGAAAGTCAAAGTCATCATTATTTTTTATAGGAATGGAAAAAAAGGGTATTCAACTCCGGCTCCTTGAACTTTTTATATTAATTTTAAAGCCCTTCAGTATTTTTAAAATGTCACTCTGTAACTCGGTGGTTATTTTTGTCCTAAAAATCCAACCCAGTCACTAACAGTTTTTAACTCTGTTAAATACAGGCTATGTGTCAGATAGTCTACTTCAGACAAACCACCATTTTCTAGCTGTTGACAAAATTGCACGTTTGAAAAGATTTGCGCATTCCCTGAACAACCAAGGGAAAATTAATGAAATGTCAAATGCCCCACATTCCTTCCCATTGCCAATGGCTTGTTTGTCTCAAAATGTATCAAACTACCTGTTATTCCAGGGTTAGAACTGCTTATAATCCATGAAGCTGCTGCCTTTGTTCAGCCCAGTGCTTTACAATCATCAGAAGTTACACAAAAAAATTTGCAGCGGCATCCTTTTCACAATCATGAGAAGCTATAAAATTCCTCCTTTTTTGCTATTGTCGTAAGGTATGCAAACCTTGAATAGCAATGCATTAGAATTCCATTTGTAGGCTTAGAAGCACTTTCTAGAGTTCTGAAGGAGACATACCCAGCGCCAGCTCTGCAGAGAACCTGATCATGAGTGGAGCGGCTGTGTTCAAGCGGGTAACCTTAGGAGTGTGTGCTCATCAGTGACCAATCTATGAAAGCAGTAACTTCAACATGCTATATGACAGTAAAATGAAAATTCCAAAACCGGAGCAAATTAAAGGCGAGATTCCCATTTAGAAGATATTATTACCTTTGTTAGATTGGCTGTCTGCTACAGAAGCCCAGCAGAAAAGATGTTTCCTGTGTTGCCTGTAGAGGTGAGGTTACATATCATTATCTGTATTGCGTAAGTCAACATTTTCCACTCAATTCCCAATTCCCATTGATTCCAGGCCCAAAATTGCTTAATTCCCATTTGATTTGAGAGGGAATTAAGACAGTTTGTAGGACGCAGTTGGGGGGGTGGGGGAGCTGAGAGAGATAGAGAGATGAATCAAAATTTTATACCCATGGATAAAACAATGCTGGTTTGATTGATTTCTTTTTGGTTAGTTTGCTTTACATTGGACATGTGCACCATCTCTGCAATTGCTTTAGATGAGTAGATTTTTTCCATTGAACATTGTCATTTATGTGAGGATGGTATGGACATTTACTGGGTGCACAGCAAGTTGATGTCTTCACTGAATTTTCAGATCTCAGGGTACTGGAAGTGACATTTTAAAACTAGAGGGCTTTAACATTTAATATCATCAATATAAGGTTATCAGAGTGGAAATGACCCAAAAAATAATATTCTTGCTCCGTTACAAAGCTCTCTAAACAGAGTTCTAAACTAGGGGTTTATTTGATATATTCAACAAATCATTAACTTATGCGTAGAGAGAGTAATTGCTGAAGAAGAAGTTTTGAAATTATTTTATCAAATGAAATGAGAGCAAGGATTTTGCTAAGATTTAATGATCTAATAGATATTATATAATATCAAATGAGAACAACTCCTAAGTACATGGCACCACATAATGCTCATATGACTTAGCATATCTGCAGGTTATCTGTATAACTACCAAACAAAAGAGTTCCATAACTTTGGCTTTGCACACCAACCATCAAAAGGTTCTGCTACTTTTGGAGGTGTGTTTTCTTAAACCCTTTATCCACTTTCTTACCGTGTTTCTTGTAAAATGTGGATGCATGATGTCTGCTGCCCATCACATTTTTCCTAGATTTGCTAACATCAAAGGTGTTGAGGTGTTCGTTCTGTCTTCGATGGTGGATGCCTTTCTGAGCGCATGATCATCCAAGAGGATTCCAAGACCCTCTCAGTGTTCCTCTTATGGCCATTTAATTACCTATCTGTTGTTAAACTTTGACATTTGCCCTTGAGCACCTCATAATTGGCAGGAATTTGATTGCACGCTAGGCTGTCAAGTCATAAATATAGCTTATTTTAACCTTCCAGTGTTAAATTTGCCATTGGTAATATTTTTTTTCATGAACTTGATGGTCACCATGGATGTTGGCTGGAGTTACATGTCCAAGAGAACTCTACCCGTCTTCTACCTACTTATGTTGTGCAGATGAATTTGCAATGCCCATTTCTGCATCTGTGCAGTTAAAATTTGACCTCTTGGGATTGGTAGGAATCATTATCTTTGCTTAGCTGATCATTTCCCCTAGACCAGAATATATGATGTCGGATTCAACTAAGGCAAGTGACTTGGGAATGAAGTTGTGGTTTGCACCCCTGGCAACTTAATCAATTTGCAATTGTAGCTAAGTGTTCTAAATTAATTTTATATCAAATTGCACAGTTTTCCAAGACCAAAGCTCGCCTTTACCCTGGTGATATGCCTTTTTGCATTATAAGTCAGAAGCATATTTCTTAGTTTGTTTTCTTTCTTTGCATGTCACATCTCTTGCATTCCCCTTATTTATTTATTTTATTGACTTAATCAATATAAAAAAATCTGGTGCTGAGGCCATTGTTATTGTACTTCGGCTATTTTTTCTCTAGGGATCTAGTAAAAGAATTATATGGTTGAGGATTGTTGCTTGAATTCGATATCACATCTTGCTTCCACACTTTTTAATGATAAGTTATGCTCATAATTTGTCGGAATACTTTATCCAGTCAAAACGCAGGAACACGGACCTGTCCTTTGGCAAAAAAGCAATTGCATGAATTGAAGAGCATCTTGAACATGTGTTGGCATAATTGTTAAATGGTCTGATTCAAAGGCCATGCGTATTTGTTGGGTGATTAGTCTAATGGTACATGTTCAGATCTTCGTACTGTGTTTATTTCACTGTTCTTGACTTATAGTAAGACTTTGACATACCTATTTTTAATGTTGCCTTAGGAAGTCCTCTTCTCTTCCTGGAAACTTGTGCATATGCTGATATGCATATTATATCTTATTTCCCTGCAGACTACCTTGTCACAAAGTGTGGCGTGCTTATGATGTCGCTCTTTGTATTCTTCACAACCACTATGTCAGTTTCTTTTACATTGCGAGAGACACAGACTCGAATGCTCAAATTCACAGGTAGCCTTGTCTTATTGTTTTTGAATAATTTTTACAACAATTTTCAAGTAGATCCTTGCTGTTGCATTTATCAAGTACTATTTTTTTAAGGGCTAGTTTTTTATCAAATTTGACAAGTTTCTCTGGGTTGAATATTGTTTAAAAATCCGTAACAACTTATAGTTAAATTAGCTTTCAGGAAGTTTCTTTTTCTTTTTTTTGGGGGGAGGGAGGAGATTCAACTTGTGGTTTTTTCCAAAAGCTATTTCAAGATTTATGCCAGACAGGCTTTAAATCTGCTACTTGGTTGGATTGTTGGTTTTTTTTTTTTTTTTTTGCCTATCTGTTGGAAACAAAGTTAGAAATTAAAAGCAGTTTTTGAAAGCTTGTCTTTTGTTCTGGTGGTATTTATTGCCACTATTGTGTCCCAAATGATCTGACATAGAAGAATAAAAGGTAGTGGATAACTGAGGTGAACTTCTCACATTGCGAATTTTGGAGAGGATTAGATGCATGCAACTTCACCTGCAATATGGATATTCTGTTTTCATGACTTATAATCATGGCTCTAAACATAGTGGAGAAATCTTACTGTTGCTCCAATGTCTCATAAATAATCGAGGGTAGGTTTTGGACATCATGTTATACTCTCTCGTAAGATGTAAACCGTCAATTGCATTTCTGTGAAGTAAATGTACAACTATGTAAAAATCTAGATTGCTTGGTCATTAGCCACTCAATGTTACTTTTTATTTGGTTGCTTTTTTTCTTTCTTTGACATTTTTCTGCTCATTTATTAGCTGCACATGTATACTTACTTTTGTTTTAAAAATTATTTCAGTGCAGCTTCAACACCATGCTCGACATCAACTTCCGACATTCCAGTTGATTTTTGTGCATGTCATTGAGTCACTTGTTTTTGTACCTGTAAGCAGGAAAAACCTACTCGTCCAGTGTTTATTAATGCTTATCAAAAAGAAAAAAAGAACACCTTTTCTGTACCTTAAGTTTTCTCGTAAAATATTTTCTATTTGCTTTTGATTGTGTGAATAGCATTTTCTTAGTTCCACTGATGGGCTTTCTGTTTGGCGTTTTCAGATTATGATTGGTATCCTGTTCTTTCTGTTTGAATTTTATGATGATCAACTGTTGGCCTTCATGGTGTTGATCTTGGTCTGGCTGTGTGAACTATTTACTCTGATCAGGTTGGCCTCTTTCCCTTTCCTTCCATTGTCTTTCTGTATTGACTACTTTATGTTCTAGGCCTACTAGGGGTTTTTAGTGTAGTGTGTGTTTATTGTTGTTTTTCTTTATTCTGGATTTATTATGCCCTTCGATAAAGCTTTTGTTGTTTGGTTGCAGTGTCCGCACTCCAATATCAATGAAATTCTTTCCGCGCTTCTTCTTACTCTACTTCCTGGTCTTTCACATCTATCTTTTTTCTTATCCTTATGGTATACATTCTCATCACTTACATACTACATTAGCTTTCATTTGCTTCTTTCTTTGTATTTATATGTATTTTGGTTCAAAACTTTTCAGGTTTTTCATATTTGGCTCTGTCTGCTACAGCAGCATTTATGCTGCACCTTATCCTGTATTTCTGGAACCGATTTGAGGTAAGTAGTGTTGGTCAGCCTTTTATTGTATGTTGTAAAACAATACATCACTAGACGCATTGCCAAATTGTCTCTAACACTTTTGTATCCTTTTTTCATTGATCTATTGGTTTATAATAAGATACTACTAAATTTGTCTTCTTGTGCATGGAATTGATGCTCCACAAACCTAGTAGAGAGAGTGGAAAACAGAATTTCACAGGATAAATGATCCTTGTCTATATATAATAAATCAGTATGTGACCCTTTTTTAGGCAAAGCCTATGGCATTCACAATTATATTATATTCATGACAAATTATCATTGTATCTTTGCCTAAATTCATTTATAATGTCCACAAAAAATGGGATATAAAGATCTAATTATTTGTGATTCAGTCGTTTTTTTCTTCTGTCCCTGGAATTTTGAAAGCTTCACCGACTCTCTTATTTTGGATTTTCTGATCAACTTGTCATGTGAATTCTTAAAATGTTCTGTAGGTTTTATCTTCGTTTTGGTGCTGGTCACCTTTTATTGGCGTGGTATTGCACTCAAAAGAAGTTAGGATATGAAAATTTACATTGATATTGATTTGTTGTTAAGAGGTATGTCGTGTATGAATTAGGGCAATATAAATGTGAAATGCAAAGTGAGAAGTGAAGCGGCAACATTTTAGCGAACTTTATGCAAATCTTTTACCATCAATGGTAGAGTTGATATAGTCCATTGTTAATTAATTTGTTCAGTTAGTTTAGAATAGCCTTATTTGATCATTGTATGTCGATGTCTAATGGTGATGCATCATGAGCTTGTAGCTGGAGCCACGTGTTTGGGTGCTAACAATGTCATGAAACCATGTTGCAACGAAAGTATAGGATATCCATTATAATTATTCATGTGCTCCATTTAATTATCTTTCACCATAGATATAGAATTTCTATGCTGCTGATTCTTTTTTGCAACTTGTGATTTGCTTGCGTATATTTAGTTGTCACTATATGAAATCCTATGACCCTCTACACCAAGATTTTGTCTTGTTGGCAAATTACAGCCACAAACTCTGTTGAATGTGGCTGTGAGGCACCCTCTAGATTTTTTAGTTAATTTTTGTTCCCTCAATATCTTGAGTACAGTATTTCAGATATTACATTTTCCTGACTTTAACTTTGGGACTAACCAAGCATCACCCAATCATACATGCAAAACCAGTTGGCCAAACGAGTTATGGTCTACTTGAGCATAGTAGTTCACTGCCAGTCAGTCAAATGTCTTGAATGATATTTATCTGCTGTTGATACTCTATTTTGGTTATTTTTGTTCACCATTCTACATTTTAAAGCTTTGTCATTTCGATGATGAAGTCACGCTCTTGTTATTTCTCTGTTTTCAAGTAGATTTCATTGTTTGATTTTAAGATAATTCATCTGTGCTAGACTTAATGTATCAGGTCCCTGCTTTGCAAAGATACATGCAAAATCGCCGAACCCAGCTGCAGCAACAGCCAGACTTTCACATCACATCATCTACCATACTCGCGTCTACTCTACACATCACAAGACTGAACACGAGGAATCCTGGTTTAATTGACCCCGCCTCTTTGCCTGCATTGAGAACTGGAAATGGGGTCCCAACACCGCCGAGTGGTGCAGCAGTGGTTCCTGGGCTTCAAGAGCAATCGGGAAACAACAACCGACAAGATCCAGACACAGAAGGGAATACTACTACAATCCCGAGGCATGACCTCCAGCCAACTGAAGCTGCTCAGAACCCTGGAAGTATGAATTCATTCAACTCCTTGCTGCTATGGATTTTGGGAGGGGCTTCATCCGAGGGCCTCAACTCGTTTTTCTCCATATTTAGAGATGCAAGAGACCAAGGCCGATTTTATGCAGAATCTCCGAGGCAGGAAAATAACAACGATGTGAATGGTCAATAGCTAAGGAAGTGATTAAGCTGAAGTGACATTAGAGATTGTTAATAGCTTTTTTCCCCTGATGATGCCAAAATATATAGTTCCTGCTACCCGTACTGCTCTTTATCTTGAAATAATAAAAAAGAGAGTTCGCGTGCAGAGAACTGATGGCCATCCATAAATGACCAGCCTAAGCTGCCTAAATATGCCACACATGGTGCCAATTATGGGAAAGAAAGTGAAAAGAAAAAGGAAGAAGGAAGAGAGAAAGATGTAATTAATGACTACTGATATATCTTGATAGCATAATATGCGTGGTGCAGGTATACACTTGAGAATGATATATCTTCTGTACTTTGATAGCATAATATGTTGTGAAGAATCAGTTGTGGGATCTCTAAGATGGATTTGGAATTGTGCGTCATTACTAGGTTCCTACAGCCATTTATCTTTTTTTCCTCCCCCTATTTAGTGTAAGAATTGTTGAATTTGCCTTGGCCTTTGGTAATATTATTTCATTGTGCAGTCTTTTCAGCTGCAGCAGCGCATCTGACCTGCGCATTGACAAATCTTGCTGGAATTATCAGATCTCTGCTCATAATTTCTCTTGGCTGTTTGTTCTGAACTTGTGGGAAGCTCTGCTGGTTTTGCCTGCAAAAGGTAGTTGATACATCACTACCTTCATGTTTTCCCCTTAACGATTCATTCTGCCTTTTCGTTTGATGGCCATTTTGTTAACCGGTCGAGTTAGCTCATGGGATTTTACAACAGATGGGACTGTCCGTAAAGAGGCTACGGCATTCTTCAGGCTCTTCAGGCATTTCTATGTACATATATTCTGTCCATTGTACACGCCCAAGCCCCTCAAAAAAGCTCAAAAAAGAAGAGAGAATATACAAAAAGCCTAAAATATAAAAACTCAGAGCACGTCTAAAGGCATGGCCAGGCTCTTCCCACCACCACTACCACAGGCGGCTGCACCAGCAGATGCCACACTCTTTTCCTTGCCATGAGCGCTGATTTTTTCCACGTTGCTGGAGATTCTGCATCTACCGCAAACAAACCTAGCAGGCACGGCATCAGAATCATGAATGCCGGCACACCTAGTGTGCTGCCACACCCCGCACACATCACATGCCAGCATTCTCTCGCCATCGTCATCCTTGGCACCACAGCTGCAATCCACCGTCCACCTCTCTAACCCTCTCTCCATCCGGAACCTTCCTAGCCCATTCTTTACGAGCCATCTCCCTCGGATGGCAACTGTATCAAAGGATTTTAGCAAAAGCTTGATCGGGGTGGACTCGTCTACACCGCCGTAGTCGAGTAGCTCTTCCCCTTGAAATCCTTTGAATATGACATACACCTCCTGAAAAGCCCTGGAAGCTTCAGCCTTGAGGTCGGAAACACTAGCATTCTGCGCAAGAACAACCAGCTCGGGAGGTGGATTTGTCGCATATTCTTCAGGCTGATCGAGTAGCTCAACCCGACAGAAGAGATATATGGCAGATATTTTGGCATCCGATAATGCAGTCTCGGGCTTGTAGGCCTTCACAAACTGCTTGCAGTCTAGAAGCTTCATCGCTGCACTTACTGCAAAGTCCCTCTTAACGTCAGGTCCAAATCTCATCATCGTTTGGGGATGAAGTAAAGATTCATACAAATATCGCAAGTCCCGAATGAGATGATCTTTCGATGGGCAATTATTGACAAACGAATCGCTAGAAGATAACCCTCCATGCAAGGAATCATTTCCGGACTCCAGCCTGCAACAGATATAAAACTCATTTCAGCTGTAATTACAAAGAAATTTTTTATCGAAAGAGTAAGACAAAAATACAGCATAAAGAGGTGCCTATAGATAGAACAGGCTGTCTCCTCAATTCTGTATTGATCCACCTCTGACAAAATTGCGTTATCAACATGCGACAGTTGATGCCAATCAGATTTTGACATGAACTATTGATCATCAAATAAATTGTAAGGCATCAAATAAATTGTAAGGCCATCTACTTAGTTCTTTATTGATTTGCCTCTAACACGATAGCATGTGTCAAAATTGGAATACAATCCAACAGCTACGACAGTTACGTGATACCAATCTGATTTTGGCATAAACTATTGATCAAATAAATGTAGTTGTGAAGATTTCTATTTCTCCCAAATAAAAAAAAAACCCCAATAGAAGTTAGTCAGGATTCCAAAATGCAGCTGATAATCATCTCAGTATAACACACACGAAAGAGTCCCCATACATCCTGGTGCAATCATTAGAAGGCAAAAATCTTGAGCGGACTTTGAAAACAAGTATAGATTGATGAGAGCAAGTAATGGATGAATTCTAACCTGTACTCTAGAGCTCCTGAATGGGGGTTGCAGCGGACTTGGACGACCATTCCATTGACAGCCTGCTTCCCTGCAAGCTCCCTGAGACAGTAATCCAGGAGCTCTGGAGGACCCACTTTAGAAACAGCGCCCCTTAGAGTTCGCCAGCTTACCCAGTTGGAAACCGAGACGGCCCTCAACACTCTAATCATTGCTTCCTTCACACGATTGATGTCGCTGCTCGTCCAAGCACTCAATACCCCAGATGCACAAGATCGAAGCTTCTTGTTCGACTGGTCTAATACCAGGGAGATTTTAGGTGCATCATGGATCAGACTCATCACAAAGCAAAAGAGGTCTCTTATATTTACAAGCTCATGCTCTGACAAGGACTGGTAAAAAAGTATCAAATCCTGAACTCGAGTGCGTGGTTTTCTCCCCTGACATAAAAAACTGGATAAGGGCAGACTGGATAGAGTTTCAATGGCTTCCCTATAGGTTGCAAGAGTTAGGGCAAAACTGCCGGCTCCAAATTCATAGCCCCAGTCACCATACCATGGATGCCCTTTAATAATGGCATGAACCAGCCGGTATTCCAACCCATACTTTTTGGACACATCCATCACACTGATCTTTCTGCTTGCGCATGAAAAAACAAAATAGTAGATTGTTTAACATATGACACATCCTTTTTCAGGAAGACATCTTTAACATAGGAATCTGTATAAAAAGAAATATCCACAGAAAAAAACAACACATGATATCATGTGTACACTGCCTGTATAATTTCAACAATTTTGACGTAGTTCTTCAAACCACCAAACCTTACAAGATAAAAACATTATCAGAATCACCTTTTCACAAGGAATACAAAATCATCAGTTGTCCACATCATGAAACCATTGGGTATAGATACAGAAGGACCTTCTTCACATCCAGAAAAAAAAATATTTATGTGCAGCGCTAAGTGAACCAAATCATTCAATAGCAAATAGGACAGAAAGAAAAGACTGGAAATACAAGTTAGTCATTCATATGACAGCTCAAATAGCATAGTAGCTCCATATAGATCAACTCTCTCCCCCTTTTCTTCTGTTTCATGATTTATTTTTCCCCTTCCTCTTCCTCAGCTTCTTTTCCTCTTTTTAACCACTATTTCTATTCCTCACCTTCCTCTTTCTCTCTCAATGTTTTTTTTTTCTGTGTTTTTTGGGAGAACAAGTAGAGCAACCTATTGTTCCCATCACAATTGTTTTCTGTTTCTATGTTTCATTTTCCTCCATACGAAAAGATAAAAGGGATAACTCTCATACCTTCAAGAGCAGCATCCAAAATAACCACTTAACTAAAGGTGCTAATATTGATCTCTATGTATTGTAGTGCATCACTGATTAAGTGTTAAAACATAGCCGTGGATCAAAAGGAAAGGAAAAACATGCTGGCAAAAATTCAGAAGACCAATAAATATTGCGCAAGTGTACAAAACTAGACAAAAGGCTTTCAACAAACCTCACACTTCCTCTAAAAATACAAGAATAACACAGAGAGAGAGAGAGAGAGGAGGTAACTACTACTATCTTTTTTGGCTCAAGTACTATTTTATCACTACATTACAAGTAGAAAAGAGCACTATTAAGTACACTAGAGTCCTAACCTCACTCCAAGATATTTACAAAGTCGATCCCACAGGTCCATGATATGAAACCCTGAAAGCACCCTTGAGCCACCTTCTCTGCCATTTACTCGAAGAAGGTGTCCATATCCATTTGCATGGATAACGCCATGCAGAAGATGACTAGTATCTTCTAACTGCCGATAAACCCAATCTTCGAGATCCTCAGAAGTCATCACATGGCTGCACAATTTGCATCTGCAAACAGTGAAATTAAATTGTCACTACGGGCAGCTGAATACTCAACACCAATTGGTAAGAAATTTTAATATAAAGACACTTCTTTGGACAATGATTTACAATTTTAAGTCCAACATAACAGAAACAGTACAGGAATTTGAGGACATATTATTTTTGTCCTATGTGCATGAATTATTGGATTTACAATTCTACAAAGCAAACAACAGTTAAATAAGTTGTCCACAATTCTACAAAGCAATAACTACTAAATCTGCATCGAGTTACGTTTATATGCAAGAAGAATTTAGACTGCTGCCTCGGTGGTGAAATGGTAGACACATGAAATTCAAAATCTCATGCTAAAGAGTGTGGAGGTTTGAGTCCTCCTCAAGGCAAAATTTGAGAATGCTCAGCATCTTCCTTATTTGGTAGAATGTAGATTATCAACCTATCCTGAGTACCGTAATAGGCTCTCTACACAGAAGAATTATTTCTGCCAAAGATGTCAAAAACAACCGCAAACCCTCAGAAATTACTAAAAGTTCATTCAAGGTATCCTTCATAAAAGATTAGTGCCAGTAATCTTTATTTCCTCAAAGTATAAGCTGAAATCTATAAAAGTGCCCAAAAAGCGTAAAACAATGTGGACGTGATACATACAGAAGGTATGCATGCCAAAAAAAAAAAAAATCGAGCCCATACATCCATCAAATCAAAACCCAGAAAATACTGACCATAGTAGTCAACGCAATTTCCTTCCATTAAAAAATTTGGAGTTCCACCGAGTCATTTTTTGTTCTCTTTCTAATGGAAGGAAAATATGGAGCAAAATTATATAAAGGGAGAAAAATTGAACATCACACGCTAAGTAGTAATTCCATTCCTCTGCCTAAACCAAATATTGCAACAAAAGTCAATGGCAGGAAACGTACGAAGAATTACAATCCAACCTTCCAAATCATACAACGAAAGCATATATATGCAGAGGAGGAGTAAGTAAGTACGTGTTTAACCTAACCTGGGTTCAGAGAAATGTACTTCATAGCCGCACTTGGTGCATGGCTTGGCTTGGCCGCCGATAGAAAACCCATCAGCCTTCACTATGAAATGATAACGCTTCGCGCACACTGGATGCCCACTCCATCCTGCAATTCATCAATTTCATACAAAGTTTAAAAAAAACAAAAAAAGGTTATTGTGATCCAATTACTTCGATAACAAGCGGGGATCAAGAAGTTAAACAAGCATCAAGATGGTTAGAAACTCGGTAGCAGAAGTGGACGCAAGTCAAAAGAAAATAATAAAGATTGGTCAAAAGACAAATGCCTCGACTGACTCCACTAATAAAGATCGGCATTAAAAAAAATAAAATCCCCACCAGCCCCCC
>JAODPA010082323.1:0-26093 GCA_025585075.1 Nepenthes mirabilis | reverse complement strand
TATTTTTAAAATATTAGTATGGAAATAGTTATTCCCAAAAATTTGAGAATAACTGTTCCTTCGAGTATATTTATTCACTATGAAAATGCAACAAAATAGGAAAATAAATATTTTCGGAGAAATAGAGTAATAATAGAATTTCTATTCCCTCAAAATAAACGTGTGGTTAGTATTTCTTTATATGATATGCGTCACTGAATCCAAATTTCAAACAGATTCGAGTTGATTTGACTGTTTAAATTCGACTCCGTTCACCGAGTTTGGACCCTGCATACCACTACAGCAAACAAGAAGTCAGGTGCCGACGGAATGTTGTTCCACCGAAAACATTTCGACGCTCAAGTCAGTAATCTGCTTTTGACTTCTAAGAAGCGGAATTGAAATGAGAGAATAAAGGGGGAGGACAAGGAGTGTTTGAGATGAGTGTTTGGTGTCAGACGTGAGAGGCGTTCCAACGGCTCGTGAGGAACAGAGTCTCTCAGCCCTGTGTTCACAAGGAACATAGAGAGAGAGCGAGACTGAGTCCTGTAAGCGCGAAAGCTTGAAGGACTATCGGAACTCTATGAAAGCCTTGAGGGAGAAGGGTGCCTACAGTAGTGAGCATTTGTAGGCTTAGCAGTTAGCATGCCTTGGAGTGGAGACTCCATGGGCTTTTATAGATGAAGTGTCGAGCAACCTTCCTTGGATAGGAAGGCGTGATCCCTACACTCTGTCGGGCAATCTTCCTTGGCAGGAAGGCTTGATTTCAGCAATCGGTTGGGATTGCTTCCTTTCCTGGCTGGTAACGGCTCTCCGAATTACTTGCCTTCCTTTTACATCATATTACTGTTAGGGTTTACAGTGGGCAGGAAGAGAGAATCTAGCGCTTTTCTTATAGAACGTACACTGAATCTACTGATACCCGTTACAGTGAAGATTGTCCCTTGGAAAGGCGCAAAATCAGGGAAGAGAACCGTTACTGGTCGTGTATGGAGGAGTGAGCCCAGCTGGACCTGGCCCACGTGAGGCTTGCTCTCTTAGGCCGGCCTACTGTAGCACTTCCAGTCAACAGAAATGTTGACCGTCTCATAGGGAGCCCGTTGACCGCCCAATTTGGTCTCTCATCTGGTCAAAGCTTGGCGTTGACCGTCCAGACGTGCATTTGAACCTTTGTGAACCTGGACCGTTTTTCTTATTGGGCCAATTTATTATGGTCGTATCCATCAATTATTGTGTTTTATATGGCACAAGAAATTTATTTTACCAAAATTACTTTTCGTCCCATTCATATTTGCCCCTTTATCACCTAAAAAATAATTTTTTTTTTACTTTGTATTTTATAAATTTATTCAAAATTTTATAAATTTGATAAAAATAAGTTGACTTTGAAAAGAACAATTTGAAAAAAAAAAATGGATAAAATGATGAAATGTAGATAGAATATGCAGGAAAAACCTCTAATTTGAAGTTCAGATCGTGTGGTTTAATGTGACTACAAGTCTCATCCTTCATGAAATCTAATCATCATCATATCATTTTATTCCATGTCCTTCTTCAAGAAAACTGATCATCTGAATGCTTAGAACAAAAGTATGATCATACAACACCAAGTATATATAAAAGAACAGCTCCATTAACTGGTAGTCTTGTACAAACGAACAAGAATGCAAATTCAATGCTAGAAAAATAATGGTTTTAGACATGTAAGCTCTATCTTAGAGTAAGAATTCCCATGACAAATTTACAGAAGCGCTTCAAATGAGATTTCAGCATGTCCCTAATGGAAGAACACTGAAATCTAAACATGTCGCAAAGGGAGAAACGATGAAATTTCTTCACGTCCTGAATATGGAAACCATGGGGCTGATTCAAGCTAGGCATCAAGCCTGTCTCCTTCCTGACATGAAGATGATGAACTGGTGCGCCCAACTCTCTCTTTATCAACTCAAGAGTCTCCATATCGACATTTTTGCCAGACGTGTCTCTCACATAGAAATTATCAATTGCTTTCTCTCCTTGTGTCTCAACATCAGCTCGGACAACAGCAAGGCCATTCTCTCGTAGCACCCTGGTTATATTGGAGAGTAGTCCGAGCCGATTGTCTGCACAAATCTCTAACTTGACCCCCTATGTAAGCACAAATTTGATTAAACTTACTTCAAAATGTACATCAAATATTGTCATTTTTAGATAGATTATCTAGTAATTACTACCTCAGAAACCCTGCGGTTAATTGATGCCTCCAAGCAAGTGATGGCTCTGTCTTTCTCATCCTTTGTGTTTAAGGGACACCCATCTGTATTCCGTATAAAATACTCCTGTATGTAAAAAGGAGCTGCTGAATAGTAGACATATATGAGCATATCCCTATAATTTATCAATTTATTGTTGCATATTAAAGGAAAGCTTGGAACAACTTAATCTAAAAGCTTGTGTTATTAGGAGAATTGTATAATAAAGTACTAGTTTTCCTCACTGTTTTAGCATGTCAAAAAACAATATAATTCTATTAATGGATTCTCATAAGCTGGTAAGTCAGTTCTTAAGTATGCCATGATGCTGGGAAGTAAAAAGGTCTGCTGATACTTGTTTTATTGTGATCATGTTAACTAGATAAGGGGTGTATTATACAACGGATTATAGACACAATTTTCTTTCTCACATTCAAACAAAATGGAACTTTAGATCTACACTATTCAACAAAATTTTTAGTCATTTTAAGCATGAGGAAGAAACCAATCTTAGTGTCCTACATAATTGGCTGTCGATTATCTTATGAGCAATGATACATTAACTATAAAGGTTACATTACATGTTGAACTCGACTATCACAAATTGACATTATTGTAAGTTGATCAACTTTTGTGTGATAGAAACGGCTCTTTATGGAGTAAAATGTAGTAACAAAAAACTTTAGATCAATCATTTGCAACTTAGTTCACACACCTGGAATGCAGACCCATCATGTGAGCTGATGAAAGCATGAAATATCACATACTGCATGTCAATAAGAGTGCAAACTGTATCGAACATAAGCCTAGGGTGATCCCTGCACTCTACCATCACTATAGAATACCCCTTCTCATTGCAACTCTCAATGGACACAAGGGTTTTCCTCCCTTCATCATCACTGACGCTTGAAGAACTTGAAGCTTCATATGGCAGGGAATCAAAGTCCCTAATAGAAAGCATAAGCTGATGCAATCGACGTTCCACATTTGTTATCATTCCTTTCCTCCTAGGAATATCAGCAGTCTTTGCCACCTGTTGCTTCACATCAATCGAGGTGGTTGTTGTCCTAAGCACTGCTGTAAGGTGCTCTTCAATGCTGGAAAGCCGACGGGGGTCAACAGTCAGGGTGTGAGATGATGGGTCAGAAATATAAGCGATACAGGCTAGGCGTGCATTATGAGTCCACGTATGAGCTTCAACAATGTTGCACCGGAGATCGGCTAGGACAGCTGATATCTCAGAGAAGAGACCTGGCCTGTCAATTGCCTTAATTTCTAAAGTTGTACTCTCTTGTGGAGGTGGTTCAGCTGTATGAGATTCTGAAGAACTCTTCCATGCACCTATAGCCTGCATTCTCTGTTTTTATCAATGTGTTAGTAATCATTGTGACATCTTTGAATTTTACATATGTTACTGAATGGAATCTTAATGAATTTAACGTCATTTTACAGAACATAAGATAATCCATAAACAACTTCTGTTATACACAAACCGCTATCGGTTGTGCACCAAGTCACTCAAAAACAAACTAACTAGTTTTCAGAGGTGCACAGAGGAACCGATAAACTCAAATTCTTAATGGATGTGCATGTTTCTTTTATGACTAGTATGTTTCCTTTATATATAGTCTGATTATGATGTCAAAAATTTTGGAAAGTGGGCCTTTCTAATTTCAGGGGTTTTGAATATTTGCCTAAACTATTCCAGTTCAACTGTTCAAGATATATATGTATTTGTGCACTTACACTTTTGTTTACATTAATCATACTTTTAACATTAAAAAACCCAAGGTTTTGCAGGTGAGGTAGAGTTAGAAGCATAACAGTGAAGTTACTTCATCATGACCAAGATATCAAGGGTTCAAACTATAAAAACTGGACACTGATTACATTAGAGCAAGGCAGCGAACATCTTACCCTCTCCAAATCCTATGATATGAAAGCCACGTTAACTGTGTCCCCAATAAAATACAAAGTTTCAAATAATTTATAGTGAGTTATTCAAAGTGAAAAAATCAACATGATTTACACAGTAGGGCTGAGAAATGGAATCTTAGCTGAGTTAGATAAAAGCTAAGGCTTTAAGACCAAAATGGCTTGGTAGAATTCCCTCCCCTGCTCTTCCTATCAAATGAAAAAAGAGAAAGCTGGACTTGTAAAACCAAACTAACCACAAAAATTAAGGTGAGTTCATTTGATTCAGTTCTAAACATTTGTGAGGTGGTTCTAAGTCCCTTTTTTTCATCATCATCAACTAAGGTGGAAATTATTCTTGCCACTTCAAAGCAACCTAATACATGTAAACCACCGGCCAAGTTTAGAGTCCTCTTCAGTTATTCATTATAATTCTCCTTTATTCTATGATAAGGAGCCTGGATATTTCTTCATTGGCATAAGACTTATTTAGTCCTAGATGCAAAATCCACATGGCAAGTATTGGTCAATCTCGGAATCAATATCTAATGATTCTAGTATAGTCATAATAGATTTCATTACCTGCTGAATATAGTTGGCACTTAGGTCATCAAGCTTGTTGCCATATTGGTCTTTAACATGGAAGACTGCAAATTTGCAAACAGATTAGGCCATGAAGATGCTAAAGCTTAAGCAATATATGAATATGCAAGTAGCTCAGCAGCATCCCCAGCGACCTTTACGGGTGGTGTGGCTTGTGATTCTGCCATACCAAGCTAAAAAAAATTGAGTCAGAGAAAACATAATGATGCATTCCCAAGTCAATGGATGCAATGGAACCCAATACTTCTCCCTAATACACCATAATTATCACTCTCTTTCCGATTCTGATTACATACCGTGATATAGGAGTACCTAACTCCAATTTCAAATCCATACACAGAATCAAGCGGACACTTAATATGTTGGAAATTGATGTTTCTCTGCAGATGCTACAATAATATTGAGGACACTAAAAAATGATGGCCATACCATCCATGAACCAATCAGCATCTGATGAGATATAGCCCTTTGTGATTGTCAGACTCAAATCTGTCAAAGTTTGCACCACCTCCAGGAGAAGATCTTGTTTCTTTATTCTGTTTATCTATGCAGTCCACAAAAAACATTTGAAAATCTCATTTATCAAGTGGCAATGGAATAAAAGAACGAAATAACAAGCAAAACCCAAAGGACCACACTCAAACCTTAATTATACTGCAATCTTCCAAGCTTTCGTTGTCAATTCTGACAGTCAATCTGCATGCCAAGTAAAATGGTAGGACATTAGACAGCAGACAACATGTTGATTTAGACAATAACAAGAAATTCATTTCCAAGAAGAGGATGTTGTTGAAAGATGCATCTGAAATTTACTGAATCCAAACAGTGCATGGGCTATGCTACACACAGGGCATTCAACGTTGCACGTGATTTAAAAAGACAGCTCGTGTTACGAATGAGAAATGTGCATGGTATCACATGCTACAAGGGTCACAAACAAGACTTACGCAGGACCATTTATCCTCTCTACAAGCTTATCAAAGTCGGGATCAAAGTAAGGTGACGACACATTCATCATCCTGCAAGACAGAAGAGGATATTCAGAATCCTGTAATGTTAATAAAAAACTTTGCTTACATTGAAGTTCGAAGATTTGAATATTTTTGGCATTTTTCATTGGAATTACCTAAAAATGTTGTGTAAGCTGAACAAAGAATAGGTGAACAATGAACAGGTTAAACAATGGCAGGAGGAGAGCAAACAAACAAGCAAGAAAATTTACAATGTTTCTATTTCTATTTAAGGAGGCAACAATATGACAAGCAGAAAGGGTGGTATTGCTCCTAAATGTAAGAATGGGAAGAGAGAAGAGAAGATATTACTACCTATTGGTTTGTGGAAAGAGATTGTGTGGAAGAATTTAACTGGGGAGAAAAAGGTGGAGTTGAATTTGTAGATGCAGTCCACATTTTCCATTGATCTGTTATGGCCTTTGAATTAGTCTTACCCCATCATAACCATAATTCAAACCTTTTTTCCCATCTTCCAGGGATCCTAAAGATGTGGAGAGACCATAAATTCAGGAAGCAGTTAAAAATGTAATGCTACTTAATCAAATTATCCTTTTTTTTTTTTCAGTTTTGAAGACAGCTGTTTTCCGTTTAAGGACTATGGGAACAATAGAGAAACTACCAAGTCCCATGCTCAAACAGCCCATACTAATTTGATTTTTGTTTAAAAATTGAAATTAATGTGATGTAAAGAGAACCCCATGTGCCACAAATTTAAGTACAAAATGCAAAGATAAGCTCCACTAGGATGAGGGAACTCCAATTATTTCATTTACATCCACTTCTTTACATGTTTTTCTCCCCTACTCATTTGGCAAATCTATTAAGGAAATACTAGGTAGCAGATGAACACAAAAACTTTTCCCAACAGCTCAACACATTTTTTTATTGTTACATCTTCCTAACAGCAACAAAGGATAAAACATTGTTAAATAGAAGAGATAAGAATGAAAAAGCAAGAATTGGGAAAAAAGAGATTTCAGTGTCTAGCAAGTCAGTCAAGCACTTCTGTATAGATCAACATCAACACTTTCCAATTAATCACATACAATAAGATCAAATTTATTTCTGCTATTCCAGCAAAAAAAAAAGGAAAAAAAAAACAAAGAAAAATGTCAACAAGAATGTCAATTCAACTCATATGCCATTGGCCCGTAGGGAAAGCCATGCGGAACTCAAAAATGAAACTTATCATGGGGAAAAAGAAACCATATAGCAAGCCTTGTATCATAAATTCAGAGGCACTGACCTGGCAAGCCTGCAATTGTCCTTCCATTCCATCAATCTATGCATAGCTTCAAGTAACTTGCTCCTTCTCCTGTTTTAATCCTTCGTTTATCCATCTGTTTGTGTCAACCGCCACACTTCATCCCGAAGGGGCAGTTTAGTTTCTTCTCTACTGACATCCTCTAAGGTACAGCATATCAGTTCATCAAATCTTTTCCTCGCAGCTTCATCATTTTTCCACCATTCAGCAAGAGCACTTCTCTGCTTTGCAACCCTTTGAAGTAATTGCACAAAATTTTCAAGAAAAAGCTTCATCAGCCCTAAATATCTAAGGCACAACCACATCCCCTATTAAAAAGAAACATTATCAGCCCCTAGGAACCTGATGCACCCGCATCACATGTGGTTTTTGCAAAAAGAAAAGATACTTTTAAGATGAAAAGACTATAAAAGAAAAACGTTAAAGATGAAACACAATGACCAATTTCAGATTTATTATAGACAAAGCCCCTATCTGTGCAGACTTAATTAATGGATGCTTGTTCAAAGGACCTTAGCCCTTTTGAGGTTTTATCTCCATCCAATAAGAAACTCTTTCTGAAGTATTTTCCCACTTTAAACAAGTTTTGTTGAAGCTCATGTTCTTATTCTGTCAACCTGGATCAGTCTCATCTGCAATATGATTCCTTTGAGACTGTATCTGATGGTCCCCCACAACTGGTTGAGGCTGTTTCCTCAAGTGTCGGTGTTCAAGCTGCTGCCTTGGAGGCTGCTATTGAACTGGGGGCAACTATTGAAGGGTGCATTAAATTTGACGATGGTAGTAGTTCATTTGGTTGTGAAGATGGATTGCTCATTAATAGTTTGTAAGCCGAATCTGCACAGGATAATTCTCTGCCCATTAAGGATGGCTTTTCCCATCAACAGTGTGCCCTGTTGAGTCTGTAAAAGTAGTCAGCATTTTTCTGGGGATTAAAGGGTCATGAATGAGCTCTATCCCAGTACTTTGTAGAGTCAGTCCAAGCAATGCGGGTTTGCTGATGCTTCTGCACGATTATAACCAACTTCCAACAGGGATGGAAACTTGTTAAAAGTCTAAAAAAGGACTAAGATTGATCTCTATGAAAGGATGGATCTCTTCCAAGATATTGAAACCAAAGGGATCCAATTCTAGAAGTAAGGCTAGGAGAAGAGCGAGGAAAGACAAGAAAAGTAATCGACTAGAATGGAACGAGACTAGAATAGAGTGTGAATATTAAATTATAGGATAGATTGATGTTTGGGGAGCATTGCCAGTTTGCTATGTTGCAGGCTAGTCATGACTTTCATTTTTACTCTAATATTTGTTTTCTGGATGCTGCATGATTTGAGTTGGCTTCTGAAATCGGGTGATACCCCTTTTGTATCGTTTTTGGAAATGATACCTGATTTCTTACCAATCAAAAAGAATGGAATACAAGATGATAAGCGCATAATCTACTGCTTATCAGCATATAGTGGAAAGACAACAAACTCCATACCAATGACTAAATTTAGCAGATAGACAATTAATTTGATGCTTAATTATCAGAAACTGGCCATCAAAAATCACATACAGGCTATCCCCTCCATCCGGAGGCCGAAAATGAAACAAAATTAAAACTTTAAGACCATTAGTTGAAAAAAACTGTTTTTTTTTTTTTTTTTCCATATTTCTTTCCCTTTGTACTTATCTATTTCTGTAGTTTTACTGGAGAATATGTCTATTTGCTTTTGTTAGAAATGAATCCACTTCCCCATGTTGGTGTTCAGCACTAGTCATAAGCTACTCATCGATCATCAATGTATGATTATGGTTGAACAAATCAAGTTATATCCATGCAGCTTGAAATTATTGAAAACTCATTTAGGAATCTTATCAAGTCAAGTTAAGCCTAATTTATGAACTTGTTTAAGTGAGGAGCAAGTTGGATTGTGCCATAGTAAGTCAGTCGGTGATAGGAGCATATAAAGAATAAATAGGATTTAAGCTGTCTCGTGAATCAGTGTTTTGGAGCTTATTAGCTATAAGAGGAAGGCTCATTGGCTTATTTCATTTAGAATAACCTAACAACTCAAATTTAACTAGCAAAACTTGCCCTTTTTGAGCTTAACTCATGAAGTTAATAAATTTAATTGTCAATAATTCAAGTGTGATAATTAATGGCATACTCACCCTTAATAAAGATTGATTATTTGAATTATTAACAATACAACTAGCTCAATTTTTTTGATAGATGGTGCATAAAGTTCATATTTAATAAAGTGATAAAATAAATTGTTCAGTAACCCCAATGTCATTAAAAGGACTACACTTTTGGCATTATAATATATACTAATGTGCAACATCACATCATTATAACGATTCAAATCCATACAAAATTGTCAGCTAATTCTTATGAAAAAAGGCAATAGTAACAAAAGTGATTAAGAAATGAAATCAAATTCCGTAAGTATAAATGTGACATATATTTATAAGTTTATAAAATGATGTTTCTACCTTACAAATTCTCAAAAAAAAGTGGAATATAAGCTAAACTTAAAAATTGTGGAAAAAAGTCTATATAACCCGTGGAAATTTCTGATAAGTCTTACAAAAATAGTAAAAATTCTAAAAAACCACTATTTTCGATAACAACTGAAAAACAGATGGATTCGAAAAAATGCACTATGTTTTCTTGGCAATGTTTTTTTTCAAGAAAACATTCGCAACTTTCTACAACTGAAAGGCCCTTAATTTTTCTTCTTCCACCACCCTGTGCCATCAGGCAAGCCTGGGAGTTTTAAGGCAGCTGATTATCAAAGTATCTTACACCCCTACCAGCATACCTTCAAAATCACTATTGTATAGAACTGTTATATATCTTCGGTCAAAATTTAGAATCAATGTAGGCAATTATGAGCCTCATTATCCATCTTTCCTTCAATTGAATCCTCTTCTTAAATAATGTAGTAACTGCAAAACAGAGATCAGAGTTATCACTAGGAAGACGAGGTACAAGTAGTACCTTTGGCTCATCAAGTTTTCCAGACTTCAATTGAGCAAGTTGCAACAGCCTTCTTCTCAGCAGTGAGCTCCGCGATCTCCTCATCAGGCTCAGCATGAAAGCCAATCAACTTGAATATCAACTTCTTGTATTAGGTCTGGAGGTTCCTTCTGTCCAAGAGAAAGACAGTCCTTCTCAACCTTCATGTCAGACTGCCAATCCATAGACATCATTTCAAATGATCTCCGAAATTCAAGACATTGAGAAATTTTCCATGACAGGTAATTATTAGAGCAGAAGATACTGTTTTCCTTTTTCTTTTTTTGTTAATTACAAAAATCATGACAAGTTAGTCTCGGTCACTCAGCCTGTGCGATAGAAGAGCTTTTTCTCTATTCAACATAGGAACTCCATCTTTTCCTTCTTCACAAAGTTTAACAATCCCATCTTCACTAGCACTAAGTAGATGCAAAAGGGCTGCACAATCAACAAAAGTTCAGTAACCTCCCACATCATGCCCAAAAATGATCTTATGATTTCTTCTTACTCAGAGACAAAGATTAAAGAACATCCAGATCAAAATATACTTCTTGACTGTTATTTGTACGGCTGATGACCTGATCAAGAGGTCTCTTCAGTATCTTCCAACAATTTGAATAATCAGCAAGCAAAACATCAAAACAATGTAATGCCAAGCAGATTTACAAACACCTTCACATGAGGGTCTCTGGAGAGTGCCAATGCCACAGCAAGACGTCAACTGTCATAAAATCATCTTGGCTGGCTCTAAGTTGATAACTTATTTCTCCCTTCACTGTTGAATAGTATGCCGCACTCTCAAGGGGGGGAACAGGAATTGTAACTTGCTCATGGAGCATGCTATATTTCCAAGACCGTGGCCACTGCCAGAGCCAATATGGCTCCTTAAGATACCACTCTTTCCCAGATCTTTGAAGTTTCAACAAGCAAAGGTAAGGATACCCTTTCAATCAGTAATGAAATGATGACTAATACACAATGAATCTCGCCCAACCCATGCAACTTTTCAAGAGGCCCATATTAACAAAAAAAAAAAAAAGAGCCACTTGACATTGATAAACAGTTTACAACCATCTTGGCATCATCGCAAACAATTTCCTAGTATAGCTTCAGCAACATCAGCCCAGCTATTTATGATCTTACTTAAAGATCAAGGACAAGGACACAAGAAGAAACCACTGCTCCAAATATTTCAGTCCTACACAGACAGACCTAACCTACAGGAAAGAACAATTTATGCCGATATGTATAGTAGGCACATCAAAGATTCCATACAACATAGAAAGGATGCAGAAGGGCAAGTACAACTTGGTACATACTGCTTCTGAAAGACACTGGGACTCTAGTGGAGCTTTCAATATAAAATTTATTGTTGCCGCAAGGGGCTCATCAAACCCGCCAGGAGGCCAAAAGACTGAAACAACGCACATTCCCAAACATCACCACTGCTTTAAAAATTGACTTAGAGCTCCAGAAACCTGCACAAAAAGATAAACCACCAAGAAAAAGAATTAGCAAATGTTTGGAGCTTTCTCCAATTCTTAAGCAATCTTTTGGCAGATTAAGACCTCTATGTCTGGGCCCTGGATAGCCCTGAGGATCAACTTCGTTCAGTCCTTGTATAAATTTGCCTGATCAAAGTCCAAACAATAGAATAAAATGCAGAAGAGAAGATTCCCATTGTTAAGTCAAGCATAACATGCCTGCAAAATTGCAGCATAACCCCCATTCCAAGAAGGAATTTCTACAGAATAAAGAAGAGGCAGACATATACCAAAGGAGACAACCAACATATAGAAATACTAGTACCAACAATCAAAACTACTGCCGTAATTTAATCTATCAGCATGTCACAACAAACAGATGACTGTTTCAAAACCTCAATGACTATCAAATTTACAACTATGCAACACCAATTGCTTGAGGAATTGCAATTCTCTGAGTTTTACACATACAAAAAAAAGATAACTTCAACAATCAACCCAACCAGAAAAATACAAAGTAAAACCAAAAGCAAGCATCTAGCGAAGGAAGAAAGATCATAAGCACCAAGAATTACATTTTTGCCCCTGCTTAATTACTATTAGTCCTTCGAAAAATAAATATTAATTTGCCTAAATTAATTAATAATCTTCATCTTGTAATTTTGAAAGACTTGGAGCCAAAAAGGAGGATTTTGGATACAAGGAAAACATTGGCCTAAGACAAATCAAAAGTCCATATACAAAGGAAGTGGACCATCCAATGAGGAAATTAAATACCCTAAGGTAGCCAGCATACATGGAAGAAAATGAGATAAAAAAATGAAAAAAAAAAAAAAAAGAAATAATGGAAGAATTCTTGAAAAGAGAGAACTTTTTCAAAACTACTAGTGAAGGAAGAGATGAATAATGACGAGTCTAGAAAAGCTGCTATTGAAACTCTTCAAGGTCCAAATATGGAAATAAGTTTACTTTTCACATAAAAGGAGACATCAAAATGTAAAAGGCTACCAAAAGAACCAACACAACCATGTGATCTCATCCACATATCCATGTACAATGATGCAACCTTCTCTATCTCCACCAAAAGAACAGTCACCAGATTGAGAGTGTGCATAGACTATCGAACATTGAACGAGGCAATGCATAAAGACCACTTCCCTTTGCCTTTTATCAATCAAATGGTGGAAAGGCAAGCCATACATGATCATTACTACTTTCTCCATTTTTTCTTTTTCCTTTGATTGGTGTTTGAACAATCCAAAGTTGGTAGTGTGAGGATATGAACTTTGCTTTGAATTTAGGGAAATGTCACTTCATGGTTCAAGAAGAAATTATTTTTGGGCATAGGATTTTGGCTAGAGAGATTGAAGTAGACAAAACCAAGGAAGATGTCATCAAGAAGCTATCTCCACCACACTTTAGTCAAGGCAGTTAAATGTTTTTTGGGACGTACAAGGCTCCTTCGAATATTTGTCAAAAACACCTCCAAATTCACCAAACCACTTTGTACCGAGTTAGTCAATGGCATTCCTTTCGATTATAGAAGTGAATGTTTGGAGGCCTTCAACATCCTAAAGAATAAGCTAGCTACGGCACCTATCATTGTTGCTTTGGATTGGACCCTACCAATTGAATTTATATGTGACGCTAGTGATTATGCTGTGGGGGCTGTTTTGGGACAAAGAAAGGACAACATGCTACATGTAATCTACTATGAAAGTTAAACTCTTAATGATGCACAATTGAATTATGCCACAATGGAGAATGAGCTTCAAGCAATGTTGTTCACTTTTGACAAAGCTTCACTCGTATCTTATCAAGGATAAGCTAATTATGTACATAGATTACTTAGTCCTGAAATATTTACTCGAAAATATGGATGCAAACCATGACTTATTCAACTGGTCCTTCTTTTATGAGAATTTAACTTAGAGATTAGAGACAAAAAAGGGGATCCAAAAACAAGATAGCCAACCACCTTCCAAGACTTGAGAACAATGACATGATGCATGAAAAGGAGCCTATAAAAGAATTGTTTCCCAATGAGCACTTATTTGCACTTGTCACGACCAAGGAACATGGTATATTATACGTGCTCCATGGCTGTATCGTGGTAACCAGCAGCGAGATGGTAAGGGTGGAGGAGGAGATGGGAGTTATGGCAGAGAAGACAAGAAAAAACAGAGAGAAGAGAGTGCGAGAAAGAGAGAGGGAGAGAAAAAGGGAGAGATGAGTCTGGGACGGGCAGAGAAGAAGAGAGGGAGAGAGAGAGAGATTAAGCAGAGGAAAATTAGAGAGAACAGGAGGGAAAGAGAAGTCGTGAGAGTAAGGCAATAACTTCTTGGTTCCTTTCATCCCTACACCATTACATTTATAATAAATTGAGCACTAAAATCAACTGAATCAGTTTGGAGGTGTCCAAAAGGGGCAATGGCAGCTTAACAACTAACGGAATGAATAAAAAACCAAACCAATGAGAAAATGAGAAAAGGAAAAAATAAAAGGCTTGTAACATTGCCCGCTCCATCAAAATAACCTTGTCCTCAAGGTTGAACAAGAGGGGATCTGGACTAGATTCAGCATCGACCTCCCAAGTAGCTTCTAATTTTCTGTCCGTCCAATCCTTGGTATCATACACTAACTCAAAAATGGAATTGCAAAGCAGAAGGGATGCAATTATTGCCCAAGACAATGCGCTAGTGCTCTGATACGTGTTTGATTCTGCAGCATCGGCATCAAATGACAGAGAAGCAGGCCATGATACAAACCTCTGGATCTTGCTTGCTGAATTAATGAGCATCTCGACATATTTATTCCAACTCCTAGGCCTATTGACACAACCCTCTAAGGAAATAGCAACATTCCTTAAGCGCTAGACTTCCACGTTGTGCAATTCCTCACCAGCCTAGCTTTGGAGAGTGCATGTGTTTGTCCCTACGCTAGCACCGGCAAGCAGTGCAATAACCAAAAAACTAGTGGCAGCTGTATGGATGAATTCCTTGAGAGCACTAATTGATACACACTGCACTGCTGCTAAGTGAGTCAACTTGATGAAGTAAAACTTCAATAACAACACCCAAAACCCATACTCATAATGCAACAGTGCAGGATGGAGCTTCAGAGATGTAGCACAAAATCCAATGAAACATAAAGCGGCGGAAGCGAACTCAGCAACTTCATCAATGTCCACATCCTCAAACACAACTTTGCCTTCGAGCTCTAAGTTCACCCGATTACTGGTGGCAACTAACCCCAACACGACTTTTCCTGTCGCTGTTGATTCCCTGCAAGTAACCTTGTCCACCTCCATGGTTGGCACATCCATATGGACCCTTGTAGCTACTGAACTGGTGCCAGAAAGTAGTCTCATTGTTGGAGGGGCTGCTGAACGATTGCTATGTCGCATTAGAACAAGAGGAGCTACATTTGCTGTTGGGAACATTTGCGATTGTGATGAGGGTATGATGCAGAATAGAACAATAGCATCTCGGCAGAAAAAAAGCATCTTGGCAGAACAGCAACATCTCGGCAGAACAAAAGCATCTCGGCAAAACAGAAGCAAGTGCAATCTCAACTGTGCACATGTGTGTGAGACTAACAGAAAATATATAAGAAAGATATATGAACGCCAAATCAGCAATTCAAATGTAATCTGCAAGTCGGCCGGATGGTTATATCGTCTGATTGCTCCGTCCAGGGCCTTGACCCAAACCACAAGATTTTTCCAAGAAGTGTCATCAAATAGTTTTGCTGTCTCCAGGTGTGCCCCTTTTGGAAAAGCTTCATTATGAAGCTGAGGGTTGATAAATAAGGCAGCTGCAAGAGCGGCTAGTAATTTTACCTGTCCAATTTTCCAAACATGGAGGTGAAATTGCCGGCTAAGAGGACTTTGCTCGAGCACTCTTACATTCGGAAGTTGTTCCAGCGGCTTGGATCCAAAAACAAAAAACGAGTTGTCCAATTCTTGCAACGAAGTAAGAGCACAAGTTTGAGACTGTGGGTAGAGATCGCTAGGTACAACATTTTCATCCATACAAACATCTGTAACATATTGGCCGTTTCAACAACGCAAATTTCTCTCCATGGTCACAACGATCAAAGAATAAAAATAATAAAGGCAACAATGATCATACCATTGTCTGTTCTTCCCACACAAGCCTGTTTGCCCCCAAGAGTCCAGCATACTTTTCACAGGATTACTGTCGCTCCTCAAATCTTTGGTCACACAATAATACTCAACCTCCACTTTATTATATGACTCAATCAGATCCATGGAGGCTAACTGCTACATTGCAGCCTGAACTGATTGATTGTTGTAATTTAGCTGCAGAAGTAATGAAGCATTTCTGGAGAGAACCACACCACTTATCGAGTCAGACAGCAGAATGATGCGTCCCATAACAAAGTCCTTCCTACAGTAAAACCTCGGTCCTCTGATGGTGCTACAGTAAGCCCGCGACCTTCTGCTACAGTACAGCAGAGAGGCATTTGGTCGAGGTGATGAAGGCACGAGGCGGTGAAGAGCAGGTTGAGGAAGAGAGTGAGAGAAGGGACGAACAGACAAAGTAGAGAAGAGAAAGGAAAGGGGAGGGGAAAGGAGAACTAACAGAGGGACAGAGAGAATAATCGTAATTAGCTTCCATAATAGGAGCGCAGCTTGAGTTGTCATTTCAGTAGGAAATTGTGGAGGTAAAATGGAGGTGGAAGTAGAGTACAATGGTACCTCCAGGGGGTGTAAATGCTTGAAGTGTAGCAGGCAGTGGAAATGTGATCCTTCAGTATCATTGGTGCGGAAATTTTCAGAAGGTTGGGATAAAATTTCGGAAGTGGAAGCCGTAATCGGTGATGAAGTTGAAGACAAAGAGGAATTTGTAGTTGGCAAGGGTAGTCGGGCAATGCGGTTTGGACAGGATGGCAGAATTTATTCTGAGGTGGAAGGGATTGCAGGTTGGGGAAAATGGAAGGGATTGCCTGTGTTCAGTACCGCAGCAACTGGCTCTCCCTCCAGCTTAGCAACTGGCTTTCCATCCAACTCAGCAACCAACCAGTCTGCGCGGCAACCATCCAGCTCAGCAACTAGCCAATCTTCGCGGCAACCATCCAGCTCAGCAACCGGCTCTCCATCCAGCTTAGCAACCGGCCAGGCTGTGCGACAACCATCCATCTCAGCAACCGACTTTCCATCCATCTCAACAACTGGCCAGTCTACGCGGCACTGCCGTGTTTGCCAGTTAGGATTGTGCTCGATTCTTTGGAGCAATTGACTGAGTTCCACCACTGATGACTGGATTTGCACTGTAATGGTAACCACGGTGGATATGGTGGCACCAAATCTGTCAGTAGCCCGTCAGAGGTCCTTCATCGTGTTTGCAAGCTCGGCAATGGCCGCTTCGAGTGCGTCGAGTGCTCGTTCTTCGATCTCCTCTGCTTTTGTCTCAACGAAAGTACCATTTGATACGTGCTCCATGACCGTATCGTGATAATCAGCGGCGAGAAGGTGAGAGTGGAGGAGGAGAGGGGAGTTCTGGCAGAGAAGACGAGGGAAAGTAGAGAGAAGAGAGCACGAGAAAGAGAGGGAGAGAAAAAGGGAGAGACGAATCTGGGATGGGCAGAGAAGAAGAGAGGTAGAGAGAGAGATTAAGTAGAGGGAAATTAGAGAGAGCAGGAGGCAAAGAGAAGTCATGAGAGTGAGGCAATAACTTCTTGATTCCTTTCATTCCTGCACCATTACATTTATAGCAAATTGAGCACTAAAAGCAACTGAATCAGTTGGGAGGTGTCCAAAAGGGGCAAGGGCAGCTTAACAACTAACGGAATGAATAAAAAACCAAGCCAAGAAAAAAATGAGAAAAGGAAAAAATGAAAGGCTCGTAACAGTATGCCAATCTTGTGAACTTTTTTCAAGCAAAGTCATTTATCCTGATTTCTCTCTTCAAAAATATAAGTTTTTTTGAATGTTAAGCATTATTTATTACTTGGAGGAACCATTCTTATATAAGTGATATGTGCATCATATGATTAGAAGATGTATCCCCCCAAAAAAATGGAGGATATTCTTCGACATTGTCACTCATCCAATTATGGTGGTCACTTTGAAGCCACAAGACTGAGACTAAGGTATTACAATCTGGTTTGTATTGTCCGACTTTTATCAAAGATGCATATATCTTCATCTCCGCATGTGATTGATATAAAAAAGTGACAACAACTCATGAAAAAGAGAGACGTTTATTCAAACCATTTCAAAAGTGGTGTTCTTTTATTTTTGGGACATTGATTTAATGCAACCATTCCCATCATCCTGTGGCAACCAACACATCTTAGTAGCCAAAGATTATGTCTCCAAAAGGGTGGAAATCGTCACCTTGCCTACCAATGATGCCAAGGTTGTAGTGAAATTTTATCAAGAAGCAGATAACACAAGATTTGGTACACCACAAGCAATCATAAGTGATGGAGGCGCACACTTTCTAAATTATCAATTCACTCCCCCCCCCCCCCCATAAAGAAATTTAGCATCACACATCAAGTTGCTGTGAACAAGTGGCCAAGTGGAGTTTTCCTTTCGAGAATTAAAGTGGCTTTTGGAGAGGACCACGAGTATTCTTGAAAAGATTGGTCTTTGGAAGTCAATGATTCACTAGGGGCCTATAACTCACCTCATTCACGACAATGTTTTCAAGTGTGCATTGAGGACAATGTTTGAATTTAAGTTTCGGGACAAAGACTCTTTGAGTCAATTTTCCAAAAAAACAGTTTTCAAAACAATGTCTGTTGTGTATTTTGGTTTTGGTTGTTTGTAAGAACCAAATTAATCTTGCTGTGCCTGACTTCATCCAAGGGGAGAAGAATAGAATGGGGGAAGAGAGAGAGAGATGAAAATTCAAGAACAACAAGAGGCTGGATATGTCCTTAATTCAAAAAGGTAAGAGATCTCCAAAGAAAGCCACTTAGAGGTAATTTATTTCATACCCTATTCTTTATTACATTTTTTTTACTTATATCTTACAAGGAATTCTCTAATTATACTCATAATATTCCTTTCTAACTGAACAGATATTCTCATGACAGCATGGTGGTTATTATAACTGGCTGGAGCTATGATGCATCATCCTTCAGGTGCCTTCCCAGGTGACTTGCTCTTGCCTTCTGCTGCTGACTTGTTGACTACTTCCCTCACCTTATGTGGCAACAAAACCATGATCCACCCATTCTTAATCTAACGGTGCTCGCCGCCCCACTTACAACTTGGATGCATCTTCTTCTATGCTTACTATGAGAACAGACTGTCTTCTAACACTTCCTGCAGACATCTGATCCTTCTACAACACTTGTCTTCATTTAACAATTGAGAATAAAATTGGATGGATGGCTACGATAATTCCATGAGCCTTCATTACTTCAACGTTGATTCTAGAAGTCATTTTCATCTTCCTGTTTCTCTTGCAGCACTTCTTGTTCTCTCCAGGGTTTCCTCCTCTCAAATGCACATCTCATTTTATTAATTTTTCTAGTGACAAAGCTCCCTTTCTAAAATACCTTGCCCTCATGCTGAAGGCCTTGGAGCTTAAGGGAGTAAAGAGGTTCCCAAGTGTTGCTATCATTTGTGGTTCACTACAATTTGATCAAAACATCTTCAACCTGTCTTTCCACAATCTTCCACACCCTTCGCTTCACCACCTATTCCAGCTTGGGTAAGACTTGTCCTTTAATATTGACAAGTGGTAATAAGGGAATCATTTCAGATCTGGTTCCTACATATTTTCTTAACACCAAAACATGAAAAATCAAATGGATCTTTGTAAATGGTGGGAGAACCAGACGGTCAGCTACCATTTCAATTCTTTCAATGATTTCATAAGAACTGAAATATCAACGTGCTAGTTTCAAGTTTTTTTCAAAATGCTGCTGATTTTGATGGTATGGTTGAACAGAGATAAACCAAGTCCCTGACTTGAAATTCTCTATCCCTTCAATGCTTGTCATACTATAGCTTCATGTTTGATGCCACTTAGTATTCCCTTCCACAAAGAATCAACCTTAGCACGGCTTAAGGTCTTGTTATAACTTGAATGTCCACCTGGCAAACTGTCATGGACCCAGTTCAATACTTGCTGCTTGGTCATTGGTTCTTTGTCGATGAAAATATTACCTTTTTAAAGTACCCCATTTTTAATTTAAAGCCATTGGCTCCTGGCGTACCTTCTTGAATTTGCTATAATGGAGCCTAAATTTCCAAGTCAATATGGTAAGAGGCCTTGAGCTCCTCTATCCAACTTGGATTCCAGTATGATAAAATCATGAGTGTCGGCTCTTCTCCATCCAAGACAATGCATCAGCCACATTATTCTCACAGCCTTACTTGTACTCAATGATATAATCATAATCCAATAGTTTAATAATCCATTTTTGTTGTGACAGGATCCCCACCATTTGTTTTAGGAGGAACTTAAGGCTCTATTGATTAGTTTTGATAGTAAATGCCTGTGCTAACAAATAAGGCTGCCACTTCTTGATTGCTATAACTAAGGCCAAGAGCTCCTTTTCATAATTTGAAAAATGTATGGCCCTTCCATTGAGAGTGTGATTGAAGAAAGTTATTGGTTGCTACTCTTGCATTAAAACCACTCTGATGCCAAACCTCAAAGCATCACGCTCAATCACGAATTTTTATGTAAAATTGGGTAGAGCCAAGAGAGGGGATCGGGACACTGCCATTGTTAGCTTTTGGAAGGCTACCTCAGCCTCACTAGACCATACAAATGTATTCTTTTTCAGTAAGGTAGCGAGAGGTGAGGCTATCATCCCATAATTCCAAATAAATTTTCAGGAATATCTTTTGAGTCTTAAAAACCGCCTTAAGGACTTAATAGTTCTTGGTGAAATCCTATCAAGCAAGGCTGAGTATCTTAGAGGGATTGGCTTTTACCCCTTCCCTTGATATCAAATGCCCCAAATAGTCAATCTTTTTATAAAAAAAACTTACACTTACTCATATTGGCATACAACAAATGTTCTTGCAACATCTGTAATGCCTTCTGGAGATGTAATTCGTGTTCCTCGAACTAAAAATTAAGATATTATCAAAAAAATATGAGTATAAACTTCCTAAGAAAATGTCAAAAAATCTCATTCATTAACACTTGGAATTTTGCTGGCTCATTGGTCAGTCCAAATGGCATTACTAAAAATTCATAATTCCTTTCATATGTCTAAAATTCGGTTTTGGGAATGTCAGATTCCTTCATTCTAATTTAGTGATACCCGAACCTCAAATCAAGTCTCCAAGAAATCGTGGCTCCATGTAACTCATCTAATAACTCATCAGTGATAGGGATTGGATGTTTATCTTTAATGGTTTCACTGTTAAAAGCCCGATAATCCTTGCAAATTCTCCAGCTCCTGTCTACCTTCCTCACCAATAAGACCAGTGATGAATATAGAATCAAACTGGGTCACATGAGCCCTGATTTCAACTAGTCCCTTACCAACTTCTCAATTTCGCTCTTTTGATAGTAAGGGTAGTGATAGAGCCTCGTGGTGATTGACTTTGAGTTATCCTTGAGTACAATCTAGTACTCTCAGCCCCAGTTTAGGGATAAGCCTCCCGATTCATAAAAAACCTATTTAACTAATTGTAATGCTCTTACCACCCTGACTAATAGATCAGAAGTGTCCATCGGTTCAGAATTGTCTATTAGTTTTAGCACCACCACCCCTTTGTTTTCTCGAGCAGGAATTCGTGGTCACACATTCCCCTCATGTACAAAGTCTTTGTCTTTCCTTGCAAATGCACAATCAAACCCTTGTATTGGAATTCCATTTGAAGGGTGAGGAAGTTCCACGTGATAGGGCCTAATGTTGACAACCACTGCACATCTGAAACTGCATTACACCCACCTAAGGCTAAAATAAGGAAGTTGTCCATGAACTAGTAGTTTTGTAAGTCCAAAGTCAGGTCTACAAAAGATCCCTCCCCGTGCACTATTTTTGAATTGGCGATATGAGAGATTCGGAATGGGATATGAGACATTCAAAAGTATTCTAAATGGGGTATTTATGAAAAATACTCTAAAAGATAAATTTTAGTCATTCATAGTAGAGGATAGAAAGATAAACATAACAACTGGTTCAAGAAGCGGCATTCCTATATAAAAGAATGAATTTTTTTCATTTTGGACAAGCTCACCAAGCTTAAGAAGCTTAAGATGCTAGAGATTTAAGCAAAGCCAAATAAGGTGAAGCCAAGAAATGGAGTGAAACCAAGAGGGTGGCTAGTTTTAAAGAGCTTGGCGAATAGTTTCCAAAAGAGCTTGTGGGAGTGAATGTTGGAGGGGGTACTCCATACTATTATACTCAACTTCTAGAGTAAAAAGTGGTTGCTTCAAAAGTATTGTGCCTTTACATACTTTGGAATGGGGACATTGAAAAGGATGACTTGTCTATATTACACGAGATGTGCTAAGCAACTGTCACACGAGTGGCCGAAAGAACGTGTCATCACATGATGACACTCCTCACCTTATGTGGCAACAAAACCACAATCCACCCCTTCTTAATCTAATGGTGCTCGTCACCTCACCTGGATAGCTTGGATGTGCCTCTTGTCTATGCTTACTGCGAAGGCAACTCATCTTCTAACACCTCCTGCAAACGTCTGATCCCTCTATCACACTTCACTTCATTTGATGGTTGAGAATAAAAATAAATGAACGGTTGTGATGATTCCCTAAGCCTTTGCTACTTCGGCATCAATTCTCGAAGTCATTTCATCTTCATGGTTTCTCTTATGGCATTTCTCTTTATTCTTTCTCCCAAATGCATGTCTTGTTTTATTAATTTTGCTAGCGACATTGTTTTAGTTGAATGACCAAATATTAATAATGAGAACTTGGTTGACATTGAATATGGCTTTCTAGAAAATGAAGAATATTGCTTTTGTTCTAATTTAACTCTTGTGTTTGCCAAATGGATCATATGATTCTTCTTACACTAAGAGTATGAAGCCATGATCACCTAGTTGTTTTGATTAGTTGGATAGATTTATGCGAACTATTATATTTATGAGATCTCATCATCAAATCTTAAACTTGCTTTCATTATATCTCAATGTGAAATCTTAGACAGAGAGATGTTAGGGAGATAATTTAGACTATCTTTGAACTATTAAGCCTTTAAAGCCTACGTTGTACAAAACTTTTCTTTAGTTTACCCCTTGAGCCGAACAAGCATGTGTGCACTAGCCTTTTTCTTCTGTTGAACCACATCATCCAACCCATATATTTTAGTTTACATAAAACACCCTTCATGAGAACTTTTGAGAACATCGTATTTAACTTTCTAGCTTTGAAAGATCGTTGAAGTTGTAAGAAGTGATGAAACAATGAACTATGATATGTTGAATATATATATTTCAAAAAAATAAAAAACTTTACAAATTTGTAGCAGCAGCAACATTGTAAAAAGGAAAAGACAAGAAAAAAGAAGTGGAATCATTCCTTCAACTCTAGGGTAACAATTGGTCAACAATGCTAAAGTTACTCTACATTACTATGACTTTGAGTTAATTATAGTTATGTGAATCTTCAAAGCAATAGAGCTCTTTGCACACCATCATGTTAATCTTTAAAATTCGATTGCTTTTATGATTCATATCCCTCCATTGATTGGCCAATTACCTAAGCCTAGTGTTACAAGCTTGAAAAAGACCTTTTGATCTTTAATATTCTATTAGTCTACATTAGTGAATAGCTGATATGACAAGCAAGCATATAGAGTTCACATTTAGAGATCTATGATGCTCTTAGTGTGCATAAATTGCTTCAGGTTTCAATTATCGAAGTAGCAAATGGCAATTTACATGCACATACGAGGAATTCAATGGGATATGAGGCAACATATAGAATTGGGTTTGTACAGTGCAATAACCAAACTTTTATTCAGCTACACACTTTATGTAATCTTTGAAAAGTCCAACTTAAACATCCATGTGTATTTTTGCAGTCTGTTTTTTACTTGAGTGTCTCTCTTATTTGCTCCGCACTAACAAAATTTAAGATTGGGTATAATTAATGCGATTAAATTATTCCAAACTTTTTATGCTAAATCATTTTATCTAAGTAAATTATAATTAACTTTTGTCTGTTATTTTGATATGGGATAAGCAACTAAAGGAAGAGGGACAAAAAGGTCAACTTGCCCCACCCAAGCTTCATTGATGTTGTAGGAAATCTTAATTTGAGTCATACACTTATGTCTCTCCACGTGACTCAAGGTTCTAATTATTTCAAGATGAATCAAATTTGCAAGATAATTGAATTTTAAAGATCCACAAAAATAGAAAACTTTGGACATTGATTGGTTAATAGATTTGGAGAGCAATATGGCATATTTGGAGACCAAGATTTCAGGCGACGATAAAAGGAAAACCAGGGAAACACAAGAGGCACCTTTGGACCGCTCATTCTGGGCAATTCAACTAGAGTAGAGAGAAAAAAGCAGGCGGCTGGAGCAGACGAAAGAAGAGGGCAGTGTGGCCAACAGAGAGCTCCAGCAGGTAGATTTCCTTCTACTTTTCTTTATTCTGTCTTTGAAAGCATTAACCAAGTTTTCATTACTAGGGATTTTAAATGTAGCCTATGGTTGAACTATAACTATTGAAATTATTTCATGGAACAACATTTTTCCTTTATGATTTCTTCTTTTTATTCTCAATACTTTTGAATGTTTGATCACCATTTAAATGATTTTATAATATATGCTAAGACTAGAATGAGAGACATGAATGACCAATCTTGAAGGAAGTAATAGGAGTTTCATTGTAGAAAGGGATATACTCGATGGACTTTAGCAACATTTAAATGGACATATTGAATTTCATCTTGATTTCATGCTGCTTCATTGTAATGTTTAGACATTGGATTAGTTAACTTGCCTTTCTCGTTCAAGTCGGTTTTTGGGATAGTATTAAGATGAGGCTGATTTTGGTATCCAGTGAAAGCTCAGTCCCTTGGGATACAATTATACAATATTCTACTTGTCATTTTTATTATTTGTTATGATATCGTACCATTGTGATTTTACACGAGAAAAGGGGCAGAGAACGGGGATTATATGAATGCCAAAGGAGTTCAACTGAAGATATATGTCCCAAACTTCAAGACATAACAGAAAACATATCTCTGACGAGGTGGTCACCATGGCATGCTTGTTCTAAACTCACATTTCAATGCACCATCCAAGAACACGTGTACATCCTTATAAATATACAGTTTAACAAAATCACAATGTTAGAAAGACTACAAAGATATTTTCAAAACTTGTTTTGTTAAGTTGTCACCCAATGTAACTGCATCTGACCATGCTACACAGGAAATGGCCTCGGTGCTATACCAGAAATATGAGCTGATGATTTGAGCCATGTAAGAAACTAACTACATTCTAATTGGCATATGAATTGTAACACAACAAAAAGCTTATAATCCAATTTTCTACAATTTTGCTTAAACATGCATAAAAGTTCCATTTTGAATGAGATCCTGAATGGAGGAGCGAGATCTTGCTTTTGTGTATGTTCTTTTCAAATAGCATCAAGAAGGCATGGGACCAGGAGCTTGTAGATCAAGGTTTCTGATCAACCTAAGATGCTAATTGAAAGGGGGCAATGGCATAAGTATTATTTTTTAGGCAGACCAAGTTCATGTTTCCCATCAGTCAAGTCCAAGCTGCAAACCCCTTCTATTTCTTTCAGCTCCTAGAATCACATGAGACATCTGGTGCAATTTAGATGTCACTAAGCACGCTCGGCACATTAATTAACTACACGTCATCTGTTTTCTTCCAACATGGGGTCTCAGTTGTGACGACCACAAAACCCCTAAATGTATCTTCGATTGGTGCGTGCAATTAAACAAGACTAAAAGACAATTGTTATAAAAAAGAAACCCTAAAAATGCAAATATCAGATGGCATTATACATAAAAATGTCAATAAGGAACTCACAATTTCACACGCCAGATTCCAGCAAAAAAAATGACAGCAAATTGAATGTCAATAAACAAAACGCAGCCTTTGAGGAAGAGGAAGAGGAGAAGAACGAGAATAAGAGGCTAACCAGTGCAGGTTCAATCACCCATTCAAGGCAGCCATTTAGAATCAAGAGGAGTTTTGGTGTCGACAAGAAGACGCGGCTGCTTACATCTGTTACAGAACAACCTGAAATCGTAATTCCTGTAGTTACAGCCACAGCACTCCAAATCCCCTTCTCTTCAATCCGCCATTAAACTTGCTCTCTACACAAACATTTGATTACTGAAAGATGATGAGAGAAACAGAAAGCCAGAAGTAGCTCTCCATTTACGCAGCACGTTGACAGCAGCCGATTCGTGCTGTGAACCGTACTGTCGAACCAGTTGCCCAGTGAACAGTTGTAAAGTATTATCATGTTTCCACCATGGGAAAACTGATTTGCCACCATGGGAGTAACGGCAGAAAAACATGAAGCTTATGTGATACGTGTATGTGATTCATAGAGAACGTTTAGGTGTATAGTTTCTGCATAAAGATGTATAAATTGAGTAAATAATTATCTAAAAAAATTTT
>JAODPA010082312.1:0-26097 GCA_025585075.1 Nepenthes mirabilis | reverse complement strand
ATTCCCCTTTTTCTATGTCTGGGACCTACGGCCTCTCTCTCTTTCTCTCCTTCCAGACTTATGCAGCGTACTCAATATTACCCCTCCAGCCCTATTTATAGATCTGGGCAGTCATAGTCTGAAATAGCCCCATTAATTGTCCTCGTAAGTTACATATTTCTCATTTAATTCTCTCCAAATTAATTGGCTTCGTCCGTTACACTTTTCCCATTTAATCCTCTTAAAACTCCTCGTCAGTTACGCGTTTCTTATTAATTTCCCATCCGGTCAACTTACGCCTTTCCTGAAAGTTCGCACGCGTTTTTACTCCGGAAATCCGGAGTGATTTCTTTCAACAATCGCACGCATTTTTACTCCGAAAATCCGGAGTTCATTTACCAAAGGAAAATCCGGTCTTCATTTACCCAACGAAATTCGGACTTCTTTTATTATGGAAATCCGGACTTCATTAAGGAAATCCGGACAGCAATTCCCTCGATGAAATTTCCGGACTTCTTTGCCTATGGATTTCCGGTCAACGGGCGTTGACCGGACCTGATGGTTACAATTTCTTTGTTCAAATTTTTGGGTCGTTACATTGTGTTTCCTCTGGTAGGATAGAAAGAGTGTCCGGTGCCTGAAACTGAGGTTTCGCGGTGATGGTATAAATACTGAGATAATGTCTGTCGTGATGGGAAAGTGACAACCCCGAATATTGATATTTCAATATATGCATTATTTGGAACTTCTAATCTATATTTTGTCCACGTATCATAAGCTCATCTATTATTGGAGGAACTTTGATACGGCATTTAGGGACGTCCCTTGATGAAGAAGATCTAATTAATTTCCTGCTAAGTAGTCTCCTGATGGCTGTGTTGATGTCAACATTGACAATTGAGGATTTGGCGATTAGTTTGAAGGAACTTCAAATTATATTTTGCGGTGAAGTAGTATTTCCGTAATTGAGAATTACGATTGCAATGGCCTATGGAGTCTAGCAGTTATGAGTTCTAGTGACGCCATTCGAGTTTTGTAAGCTTGTTGGCGTTTTATGGGAGATTATACAATGAAATTTTTTAGCCATAATTATAGAGTGATTTTGTGATGATATCATTAAGAAGATTTTCAGAGCCCAAGATATGATCAACTTTATTTAAGGATAGTACCCTGAGTTGGAAAGAAAAATTTGTTGTTTGCCCAACTAGGAATGGAATGATAACACCATAAGGAGAAACGATTAATGTCGTGAATGATATATGGTCTTCTTTTGTCTGATTAAATCTATTAAGTGGTTCGGTTGGTAGTTTCCACGAGATGGTAAAGTTATAAGGCATGTAACTTGGAATAATGAATAAAGATACCTTTGAACTTTTGGGAAGTAAGGATTTATCGATGGGTTGAGTAAGTTAATGTCCTTGAAGAAAGACTAGGATTTCGTTATTCTGCATCAATAGATAATCACCCACAAGCAAAGTGGGGGAGGTGTCCATGGGGTGAAATTGCTCCACTTGCAATTAAAATTCTATGATGAGATCTTTGAGCATTTAGGGATAATTTCTTGGAAGGAATTAAAGATTTGTGAACCTAAAAGTTGAAGGCTGTAATAGTGGATCTCGATATGATTCTAAGGGAGTGAATGCTAAAATCGATAGCTGATATCGGAAATTTTCATTTTGGAATATGGGAAATTGCCTCGAAGATAACTCTGATCAAATAATTTTTAGGATTAACATGATTATGTTATGACAGAACTTTAGGAGATTCCGAGCAGATTAAACTATTTAAGGATTATAACGATAGACCCTGATATTGATAAGGAAACTTTAGAATTATGCTTTCCCGTATCGCTTGTAAATTGATACCTTCAGGTTAAGTGGGAGTTGAATTCCAAATTAGAATTGATTTTCCATTTGCTCAAATCGGTAATTAGAAGTCTCTATTTGAGAAATTGCGGAGACGATCTTGGGTGATAGCCTTGTCTTGGGTGAATTTGTGGTTATATTATAACTAAAGCTGACCTTGGGATTTTGTAAGTGGATAGGCCTGTCTAAGAATTATATAAATGAATTTCGATAACGTGAAGAAAAACGAACATTAGTACTAATAGTGGATGTTAAATGTTTATAGATTTGATATGTTTTAGTATTTCAGGGAAACGGGAAATGGATAGGATCGATTTCTTGGGGTAATAGGATGTCATATTCCTAAGTGGGAAATAGAATCTGCATTTGGAATGTTGGGATTATGAAGTTCTGAATTAAGCAGCCCTTATGGGTTCATATTAGAACATCCCATCCACCATGAGTATGAAGGGCGTATCTCGATTTACTTGGCTAACTCCTTGGCATGCCAACAAGACTTGAAAATTACTCGGTATATGGACTTTGAGATTTTGAGGTAATTAAGTGTTAGGGTCTTGAGGTCTTGAGTAACGGTCTGAGACTGTACCGAATCCGTGGTGACCATTATAGTTAGGACTTCTTGTTCTGTGATGAATTGAGGATCTGTAAGAATTATTCTTATAATAAGGATATCTTGAGGGCAATTTTAATCATAGTTATTGCATGATTTGGCTGTTCAGAATGGAATGTGTCGAATTGAGGACATACCAACAAAATCAAGAACATGTAGGGTATCCTACTTTTGAAGTCTAATCATACTTTGAAATTTGTGTTGGGATTTTGACTGAGCTCGAAAAAGAATTGAAATGCCAGGTTGTGATTGTGACAGTAAGCTGTAATCGAACAATTCGAAACTAAATGATTGATCAGAGCACGCAACGGAAGAGTGATGAATCTGTGTATATAATAAGATTTGAGGTAATATTCAGAAAAAAAATGCACAAAATTCAAGGTTCTGCTTAGAAAAGATAAGGCATTTTGCTTGTTCGAGGTTTAGAACCAAATTGGGAAATAGTTAATGTAACGTCCCCAGGCACCCACTTGTAAATATTGTTCGCATTTGCCACACAGGCACACAGTTTTGTTCATGGTAAATGGCCTCCACTGCCCCCAAAATGTATCTACAAGGGAGAGGTATCCATATCCTTATAAGGCACACTTCGTTCCCCTCCCCATTCGATGTGAGACATCGCAGTTAATGAATTGGGTTTGCTTTCAGGATTGATGAATTTAGATGAGTAGAGAATAAGTCAAGTACTAAAGATTAGAACAGTTTAAAAATTTAAGGTTTTTCAAGGTAACTATCTTAATCTCAGAATGACTTGGAGATATTAGGAAGATTTTTTTGAATTATAAGACTTGAGGACCATTAAATTTCGAGGACAAAATTTCTATATGTGAGGAAAAGTGTGAGATCCCGACCCCAAAATATGGTGATTATGGAATAATTATATGGATGAAAATCATATTTGGGCTTAAATATAGTGAAAAATTGGGTATCGAAGCAAAAAGGAGCAAAATCGGCCAAAGGGAGGACTGGCGCTTGCCATGCGCTCAAGCGCACAGTGAGGCATAATTTTGCATGAGGGCCTGCTAGAAGGGCGCTCGAGGCAAGGTGGGGGCAGCGCTTAGGTACAAGAAGGGCACTCGAGCGCCCCATCGAGCATGATTTTAGAAAAGGGGAGAGCTCGAGTCGTGCTCGAGCAGCCCGATGGATATAAAAGGGGCCGCGTGTGATTTCTCTACATTTTTTGGCATTCTAGAACGAGAACGGAGGGAGAGAAGATGGAAAGGGAAAGAGGAGAAGAGAAATCGGGCCATTCCGCTCCAATCTGGGTAAAAGTAATAGTAGATCAGACTCAGGCAAGTGTACTTCAGACGTTATATACCATTTTTACAGTATTTTAATATCTCTGAAATTGTATTTATGCTCTAAAAGCATATTTCTCTATATTCTGTATAAATAAAGCCTGTTTCTGTAAATTAATCTAACAGATTTTATGTTTACATATATATACGGCAATATCTAGCTTTGATTTCATGTAAATAAATGTATTTGGTATCCGTTTTATATCCAAAATATTTATCAAATCCTAGATAAGAAAATTAAGGATTTAATGTTTAAAATCCATAATTTCTTATATGTGATAGTTAATTTGTAAAAGAGTATTATAACTGAGAAATTTACACTGAACTGCACTATTAAGTTTCTATGGATTTCTAGAGTATTCTAAAAGATTTCTAGAGTATTCTAAAGGATTAATGGCAAAATCCTTACTGATTTCTGAAGTTTGATAAATTATGAGTTAAGAAAATGAGAGGAAAACGATTTCTGATACTGTTAATTAGGACCTGGGACTGATATACAGTCAGATTAGGTTCTCCGATATGCATTAGAATATTATGGTAGTAATTGAGGATAACTCTATCTATAGAGTTACAGATTGACCGCCCTTCCTCAGGGTGTTAGTTTCAGAGGATAAAATTCAGATGATCCACCATCCTTCGGGAGGTATTAGTACATAACTCACCATCCTTTGGGAGGTATTTGTATATAATCCCATGGGAAGGGATAATCCACAAGATGGGATACTTGTTGGTCTTGGATTGTGTGCAATGAATACAATCTATCCTCAATTACTCACCCTCTCAGCTAGTAGGGTATACTAGTTTTGTCCTCCTGATAGTAAAAAGGGAATTCTCTAGAATTGATATTGTTTTTCAATTTCTAAAGCATATTTTATCAATTTATGATTATCGAAGTATGATTACACTGATTCCTGATTTCCATTGCATGTTTAAGTAAAATCATACCTTATTCTTGTTTCCATGAATTGCTTCTATTCTTTTGATATGATATTAACGTGGTTTTCTGCTCTACCATATTTATGTTATAACCTGAAAGCATGATTTATGCTTTCCATGATCTGTTTATATGAAAATTATACTTTCCTTATAATTATTGCATGTGTTTCTGCTCATTTGCACATATGTTCTACATGAAAGCATAAATTATGATTTCTGAAGCCTGTTTACGTTGAATCATACTTTTCTCATGCTTTTCGTATATGTTCATGTTTTCTGACAGTTTTTAGAACCTTTTGTATCTATGTTCTGTATGAGATCATTATATTCTGCATGTTTTAGTACCTTATTGGATTTCGGCTCACTATTTTACTATTTTCTTCCCTTCTAGATAAGGATATAGAGAAGATAATTGATGATCAAGTCTAGCTAGAGCTAGCAAGGAATGTTCTGGAGCCTCTATGAAGTCTCAAAGATTATCTTGAAGTATTGTGAAAAATCTGATAGTTCTACATGTTCCAAAGAGTTTTATAAAGGAAATCATGTATAAATTGCTATGATATGTATTTTATTATGTTAGAACTATATTTATACTTCCGCAGGTTTCTGTTAAGGATATAGATACTTCCATTATATGTTTTCTAGATTCTGTACAGATCCTAAATAGCATCTCTTGTCTGAATTCTGATTTAGTAGATAGAATTATATTTGAGCTATGGATGAAAATGACAAATTGGTGATCCTCTGTATGTATATTGTAGGTTGAAATGTGGTATTCGAATAGTTGTGTGCTTGTACAGGTTATAATATACAGGTTGTATATTTGAGTTTCCGTCCAATTTTAGATAGAACTCTACCAAAATTTTTGTAGAATTTAATGTAATAAATTTATGGATTCTGTTCTGTATCAGTTTGACGGAGAATCCTATGAGAATTAGGATCCGTTTTGTCACAAGGTGACCTATTTTCACCTACTCCGTTGATCTTTTAAAAAAGAAAAATTAAGTGAGAAAAGAAGCACCAAGTGGAAGACCTACCCGACCTACTCCCATCTATACCATTGTTTATAAATATTGGATTTGGGAGTTAGGATAGGAGTTTGGAGAAAATCTGAGAGGGTAGCATGAAAGAGAAAATGGCAAGAAGAATTTCAAGCCAAATTTGAGTAAGGAAATTCGTAGATCAGGATCAGGTAAGTGTACTCTATACTTCTTCTTTTGTTGTTGCTAATTCTTATCCGAATCCTTCAAATATTATTGTTCTAATGCCCTTTTCCACTATATTTATATGTAATGCATGTCATGATGATTGTTTTCTCATGTTTTACGAAGGAAATTCATGTTCAATATATATGTTATGCCTCACATCTGAAATTTTGTTCCATGGTTCATGTTTGAAGGTTGTTAGATTATCTTCTATTATTCAAGTTCATTATTACATCAAAGCACGGAAAAGTTATATTGCATGACATCAATTTGCTTGTTTAAAGATCTCATCCGTTTACGTGGTTATTTGCTATTTAAAAAAGTAAGTTTACTCTTTAAGGATTTCGGTCATTTGAAACTTAAGATTTTGATTTATGATGGCCAAGTAGCTGCAGGCCTAAAATGTAGCTAGTTTCAATTTATGACTGCCAAGTAATTGCAGACCTAAAATATAGCCAGTTTTGATATATAATAGGCGAGTAGCTGTAGGTCTAAATTGTGGCTAGTTTTGTTATACGATGGCTAAGTAGTTACATGCCTAAAATGTAGTCAGTTTTGATATATGATGGCCAAGTAATTACAGGCCTAAAATGTAACTAATTTTGATTTATAATGGCCGAGTAGTTGTAGGTCTCAAATGTAGCCAGTTTTGATATATGATGGCCGAGTAACTGCAGAATTAAAAAGTAGCCGGTTATGATAAAGGAAAGTTTGTTTTGGATTTGAATTCGTTTGGAAATCAGTTCTCATAAAAATGTATTTGACTCATGTTTTATGTTTATGTATTCTAAATACTTTCATTCCATTTCTTTTGATTTTATTTCAAATTTATATTTATGCATGCATTTGCTTATTTATACATTACTGAGCAATCTGCTCACTTATTGCTCTTTTTTCTACCTTCAGACGAGCAAGAATTCATGACGGACGAGAAAGAGTAGAGCTTGACGGACTAGCTAGGCAGGAAGGCCGATCTGGATGCATGTAGCAGTAAATGATCGACTTGATATATTTTTGATCATTTTGAAGACTTTTGTATAATGATTCCGCTGTATAAAATAATGGATTACTATGTGATTCCGCTCAAGAATTTTGGTTCCTTGTAGTATCTCATCCGTCAAAGGTTCCTCCCTGAGAACCAACTAACCTAGACAAGGTCAACCTAGATTCTTGGCTAGCCAAGTTGAGGTCGACTTAAGAGCTTCAACCAATTTAGATCCTGTGTATGCTATTGTTATTATTTAAATTATGCATGATTATATATTTTGTCTCATTACCCATTTGCATTGTGATATGGATGAACGAGTGCTATAGCCCAGCAAGAGTTCCGGTCCATCATAGCTAGCATAAACATTGACGAAGGTCATTAGAAGATTATGGCCTGTTCCGTCACAGGGCGTGGGTCAGGTCTGCAGCGAGCCAACTTTGTCCACGCACCGTCCGGAACCCATTTCGACCCCTTCTAACCCAATATTTAATATCCTTGAACCCTAATTTTTATTATATTAACTTAATAAGTCGCAATTATCATAATTTAAAACTTGAATCTTATTTACGGATTAACTTTTTAAGGTTTACAATACCAGTTTCTAATTTTGCCAATTCTGGATTTCAGGCTTTTCAATCCAATTTCTCCTATGTTCTTTGACCTCAATTCACTTATTTCAATTTAATTGCTCATAATTATTATGTTTTAGAAATTGGTACCTCACAGCCAAGCTTGGGTGTCTTGAGTTTAGATCGCCACCCTACACTAGTGTAGGCCCCAGAGAGGAGTAGTAATACTCCGAAGGTTTCAATGGAAGAAAAAAGGATGTCATTCAAGCTTTTAGAATTTGACATTGGAATCCCTGTGGAGAGAAAGTTTCTGGTGGAAAATAGATGACAGTGGATCATTAGAGAAACAAGATTTCCCCATAAAATTTTATAGTAAAGCTTATTGGGTTTTAGCTCAATTTACTATGAGTTGCATATCCATTGAAAGTGTTACTTTTCACTTTTGGAGATGTCAAAGATATCCGTGAGATTTGGATGACATTTTCCTCAAGCAAAACTATTCAGTAGAGGTTCTACAAGGAAGTATAAGCTAGCAATATGAGCAGCAAGTTTGAGAGAATTTTTAGTGGTATACCGCAAGAAAGGTGCAAGTTGATTGCTTAAGCACCGAGTATATCAAGATTTTCACTACTACACTTCAAAATAACAACTTAAATGGCCACATAAGGTATAAAAGGTAAGGTTTTGATTTTAAAGCAAATTTGAGATCATTTCAATACAAGGGTTGCCAACATGAAGAGAAAAGAAAAAAAAGTTTTAAGATTCAATTAAATTTCAATTTGAGTTTTGTTGTTTGCCAAACTCTGACATATTACTCTAATCTTAGTTCTAGGATGTATTATTGATTAGTTACTCATTTTCTCATTATATTTTCTCTTATGCAGTTGTTAAATATGTTGGAGGTTATATTTCAACAAATTATTCACATTGGTTGTTGAAAATAATTTTTATATTTAATATTATTATGTAATTTTATGTACTTTTACATTAAATAATGTTTACATTAAATAATTTTGAGGTTTGTTTCGCTATGTCAATAGTGTCCTTGTTTCAAATTCCAATAGAACCACGGCTTCAAAGAAGAAGAGTGTGAGATAAAGTTACTATTCACTTGACACATGAAAATAGGTATCTTGCTTATTGACAATGTGTGGTTAAATACAAGTAGATAACTTAGAGTAAGCTCTTGCTCACCACTAATCATCGTCCAAGTTTTTTCTGGGGTAGGGGAAAGGTGAGTTTGAAACAAGTGCAAGTTTCCATTCAGAAAGAATATTCTATTGTGAGACAACAAATTACTTACCTGGACGATGCCCTTTTTTCTGGCTTTATTTTTTTGGGAATTCACTCATCACATAGAATTTAGGTCTTATGAGAATTGAGATAACATATAGTTGGTGTCAAAAAATGCATGAAATTTCTTTAGGTGATAGAAAGGGTTTTTGTATTTATTTTGATTGCCCTGGGATTCCTAATATATAACCTTATTGATAATCTTCAAGCATCAAGTATGTACGGGCACATAGTACTAAGAATCTGAATGTGGCACACAAGTTTATTTTTATAGGTTATGATGGGTACACCGGAATATGGGCTGGCCCATGGTCAACGGAGGCCCAAAACAACATATTAGACGGTCAACTTAAAAACGGCCCAACAGGGCGCGAAGAGCCAAAACCTGAAAGTCCCAAGACGGTCAACGCCAACATTGACCATCTAGACTCCCGCAGGCGACTAACTCGCGTGCGGACGGTCAACTCGAGCGTTGATCGGAATCACTGTAGCAACAGGCCAAAAATAAAAGGCTTTTTACGAGCTTGGCCTACTTGAGCCCATGATCCATCAGATGGCCAGCAACGGCTCTCCCAGCATCTTCCACGATCCCAATTGGCTCCCAAAATAGACATTGACAAAATCGGTGCCCTTCTCATAAGGAAGGTGCCAGATTTTCCCAATCTCCTACAAATTAGGGCACTCCAACGGTAAAAAACACATAATGAAGGTAAGCAAATTGGAAAGCCGCTGACCGCCATGGAAGGAAACTATCTTGGTCCATTTGAAAACTGGCATTAGCTCTGAAAGGATGGCCAACCAAGAATCACGTAGGGGATCACTCCTTCCAAAGGAGGGAGATCACCCTATCAACCATAAATAATCTCTAGAATTCTCATTCAGGGCATGCTATCTGTTACTCATGCTATCTGTTACTCACGCTATCTGTTACTCAAGATATTCGTTACTCACGCAAGCTTTTAATGCCCACAACGACAACAGAGACATACTTACAATTCTCTACTCTCTGCTGACACTCAAAAAACCAAAGGCATACAAATGTGCTTCTGACAGCCGTTTACTACCTCCCCACCATCCATATTTAAGAAGACGGCTTTGCCTCTCTTTTATATGGAGATCCACACACTCTTGCTCTCTCTCTCTCTAAATTCTCAGTTTTAGTAACCTCCTCATATTTCGAAGGCTGTTTACTGATTTGAGTGTCGGAGTGTTTTCAGTGGGACAACTTCCCGCTAACAAACTGACCTCCTATTCGTTTTAGTGATGTGCAGGATCCAAACTCAGTGAACGGAGTCGGAATTAGGACAAGTGGATCAGCTCGAATCTGTTCAAAGTTTGGATCTAGGGACGCATCATTGGTGTCGTCTATGGGAAACGTTTACAAAAGCCAACCACAAATCTACACAACACTCTCTTTTTCACCGTCTGATTCTGCATTCGCAATGGTGAACACGAAAGCCCAAGCTAGCGATCCCGCTAGAGACATCACCAACCCTGACCAGGACCACGCTGCTGGTGCCATGGTCAACGGGGCTACGGGTGGAATTCCAGTTCCCTATTTTCAACAACTGATAGAGCAGATGCAGGCCAACACGCGTCTACTCTAGATACTTTGCTCTCAGAATGAGCAGCGACTGCAGGCGGCACCTCTGGTAACCGTCCCTGCGCTGGCCACCAAAAAAGGTGGTTAGAGGAAAAAGAAGCGGCCAAAAGGCCCGAGAGATCCCGGAACAATCCAGTCCCATCCCCCTCCCGCATTCCTGGCTAGAACAGGCCTGAAGAACACTCGGGGAGCACAACTCCACAAGAAAGTCCGGAGAGAAGAAATCCCCGATACTCTCGGGCCGAAGACAGAAACTCAATTCAAGAGCGAGCATCCAGGACTGCTAGGTTTGCTGGAGATAGCAGCCAGCCTGCTGCTGAACCCTCCAGAGACAAGATGGAGTTGAGGGCCTACCTCAACTCCAAAAGATCAGCAAACGCCACTCTCACAGATCCTCGAGTGGAAAAAATCTGGAACGGTGTGTTCCAAGTTGAGGAGCACACCATCGACTTGGACCGATCTCCTTTCACAGTAGAGATCCTGAGCCGTCCACTGCCTACCAAGTTCAAGATGCCGTCCCTTGACACATACGATGGGAGTAGTGATCCGGTTGACCACCTTGATCACTTTCGCACCCATCTGAGTCTACAAGGGTTGGAAGACTCAGAGATGTGCCACTGCTTCCCGCTCACGCTGAAGGGAGATGCCCGAATCTAGTTCCATCACCACCCTTTAGGCACCATCAGCAGCTTCTGTGAGCTCATGGATCTCTTTTTGGCTCTGTTAGCGTCGAGCCGGCAGGAAGAGAAGCAACCGTGGCATCTCTCCCATATCAAATGAAAACCGTGAGAGAACCCACGACGATTCCTAGATCATTTTGTGGCAGAGGATTGATGGATTCCTCGGATCATGGAGGAGATGAAGTTGGACAGTTTCATCTCCGCGCTGACCTACGGGGACTTCTTCAAGCACCTAGCCCACAATAATTGTAACGGCCCAGATTCTAGAACATAGGAAATTCCAGTCATCTTAAATCGGCCTTAAGATAACATCAAGTTCGGCCCTTTCATGATGAAAAGAAGTCTTGATCTCCTTGATGAAAATCGAGTCTGGCTTTTACTTAATGAAAATCGAGTCCGATGTTTATTTGATGAAAATCGAGTCTAGCTTTTACTTGAGAAAGAGAAGTTCGCCTTGTCCCTTAGTATAAAAGAAGTTTGGTTATTCCTTAGTACAAAACAAGTCTGGCTCCATTATTATTAAGCCTAGCCACTTTTAAAAAAATCAAAACCGGCCTTGAACATGTTTTGAAATCGGGTTTTGTTTCATTGGAGGCCAGAGTAGTTTATGGGAAAGCCGAAGTTGATAATCCGGTCAACGGGTGTTGACCGGAAGTCATGCAGAAGGAATTGAATGTGTTTACATGAGAAAGCTAAATCCTGTTAAGTTCTGTGAACCAGGAGTTAATTAAGAAATCTAAATCCTATTAAGTTCAGTTAACTAAGAATTAATGAACTCCTTGAAAATATAAAAATCATAAATGATCTAATTAATAAGGAAACTTTTTGAAAAATGTAGAGCCATAAATAAGAAACATTTTCCCTGCATTGCCAATTATGTCATCAGACCTAAGGCCTATAAATAAGAACTAGAGGAGTAAAAAAAAGGCACGTAATAGAGTTGTTTGTAAAGGAAGGCCAAAAGATCAAGGCAAGTAGAAGAAACCTAGGCAAGAATACTCACCCTGTTTTAAAGTTCATGATTATATATGTTTGCAATACGAGTATATCTGATATTCTTATGAAATTATGTTTTAATATGTATGAAATTTGTTCTATGTATGAAATCTGTTCTGGAAGAATTGTTCTGAAATTACATGTTTAAAAATCCTGATATTCATGATATTCGATTTTATTCTGCTTGATGTATGATTATATAAACTTTGATAATTTCATGTTCAAAGAAGAGACTTCCGGTTTGGTTAAAAGAAAGGTATTCAGTAATTGTTCATGAAAAATCTAAATCGGCCTTCTTCATGCTAAAAATCAAAATCGGCCTTCTTTATGCTAAAAATCAAAATCGGCCTTCTTCATACTAAAAATCGAAATCGGCCTTCTTCATGCTAAAAATCAAAATCGGCCTTCTTTATGTTAAAAAATGGAATCGGCCTTCTTCATGCTAAAAATTGAAATCGGCCTTCTTCATGTTAAAAATCAGAATCGGCCTTCTTCATGTAAAAATTTGAAACCGGTCATGAGTACTTGAAATTGAAACCGGCCATGAGTACTTGAATTCGAAACCGGCCATGATGCACTTGAATTTGAAACTTGCCATGTGTGTCGGGATTTAGAGCTCTGAATTTTAAAGAAAAATTACTCTGGTATTAGAGCTCCGGATTTTAAAGAAATATCACTTCGGTTTTAGAACTCCGGATTTTAAAGACAAATCACTCCAGTTTTAGAGCTCCGGATTTTAAAGAAAGATCACTCCAGTTTTAGAGCTCCGCCCTTTGGAGAAAAGAACTCCGCCTTTGAAGAAGAACTCCGCCCTTTTGATGAAAAAGAGCTCCCTCCTTTTAAGAAAGAGCACTCCGTCCGTTTAAGAAAAAGAGCTCCGTCCTTTTGAAAAAAAAAAGTACTCCGTCCTTTTTAAAAGAGCTCTAGCCTTTTTAGAAAAAAAGAACTCCGGCCTTTTTACAAGAAGAATTCCGCCATTTTGAAAAGCACTTCGTCCTTTTGAGAAAAGAACTCCGTCTTCTTGAGAAAAGAGTTCCGGCTTTTGAAAAGAACTCCGGCATTTTGAGAAAAAGAACTCCGCATTTTTAAAAGAAAAGAACTTCGGCTTTAAGATGATTAAAGGAAAAGTTATACGGACTTCAATTGATGAAATTAAGAACAAGGCTAATGTATGTAATCCGGACAACAAGTGGAACTCTATAACTTCCGACTTTTGAACTATGATGGATGGTCATTAAAAGATATGAACTAAGAATTGAGTTTCCATTAAACTTGCTATTAAAGATGGATGAAAGATATTGGAGTGACACTCGAGGATTGCCTCCTGGGCCACAGGAGGAAACTTTTGGTGGCAGAAGACTTTTGGACTACGGCCCCGTATGCCGGGTTGAAGGCATTACCTCCCGCCTCGGGGAGCATAATGAGAGGATACGGCCTTAGGTTGTGGGGTTACACACAACCCGACCTCGATGTTGTCCGCTCCCGTCTGATCCCTAAAGATGATAAGAATTATGAATGATTTTTATGGATTCTTCAAAGACAAGATAATAAGAATAAGAAATCAAGAAGAAACAACATGAGAATTTTCGTATGCTAAAATTATGTTGTGAAACTCCGTTTTGATCCGCTTATATATATGTTTATGTTTTCTGCATGTGAGTATCTTGCTGGGCTTTGTAGCTCATTCTTGCCACTTTTCAGATGACGAAAGGCTTATGAAGGACGAAGTTGAGTAGAACCTTATGGTGTAGCAAAATGGCTTAGCTGGCTAGAGCTGATCTAGGAAGAGCTTTATTTATTTTTTTCCTTTTGATGTTTTGAGGAAACTTGTAAAATTGTTCTGCTGTTATGAACCTATTAATGTTAGCATGTTTCAGTGATTACTTTTTGGATATTGGGATTGATATGTCTAGAAAGCATCTCTTGTAATTCGGCAACATGAAATCTTGTGTGTGAAAGAAAAGAAAAGTTTTATGTTCATCTTGTGTTATTCATTAAATTTATTTGTAAGGTATGGATTTTAGTCTTGACGGCGGCTTTATGCTGTGGAATAAGGCCGGTCCGTCATAGTTGGTATCAGATAGAGAAATGAGATGCTTTAGGTTAATTTGAATTAACACGGAAACTTAGGACAGGATCAGTTAAGGCAAGAAGAGGGTTAGCTTTATTTATGCTTTGGACGGAGACAATTATGATAGCTATCTTTAGACTAATTGACTAACGAAAATGTGCTTTTCAGACATTAAAATCATCCCTGGAGTCATGTCTAACAGAGGAAGGCAAAACGTACAGATTAACAACTCTACGGATCGGGAGGCAAGGTACTTGAACATGTTAGACAGAATAGCTGAAGTTATAGAAGCCTTGACTCCACCAACTCTGGTGACCACCCCATTTTTAGTCTATCAGGAGAGGTCGGTCTACGATCATTTTACCAATGAGCGAGTTCCTGAATTCTCAGGGAACCCGACCCGTTGAAGGCAGACACTTGGATCCAACGACTGAAGAAGGTGTGGTAATTAAGTGTCCTGCTGGAGACATGGTTCTTTATACCACCCATAAGCTGACGGGTGAGGCCCACCACTGGTGGGAAATGCATAAGAGAGTTTTCAATGTGCCAAATCGGGATATTAGTTGGAAAATATTTGAAGCAGTATTTTTGGAAAATATTTCCCTACTAATCTTCGTGGACAGAAGGAGGATGAATTCCTTCGCCTAAGGCAGGGTACTCGCTCTGTGGCGGAGTACGATGCAAAGTTTACAGAGTTATCTCGCTATACTCCTTATATGGTGGAAGACCAGGAGAGGAAGGCTAGGAGATTCTTTCAGGGATTAAGGGATGATACTAGGAGGCACCTTTCAACTCTGACGTTAGCCACGTACGGAAAGGTGCTCAAGAAGGCTGTTATCTATGAGAAGGAGCTGGAGAGAGCAGTATTTCTCATGCAAAGGACTTTTAGTTAGACTTCAAGGGCTAGTGCTGGTTGAGGCCCTTCTAAGAAAGCAAGACCATCGAGGTCCAGTGGGGAGCAAAACCAATCCGTACAGATTTTCCAAAGTCTGGCTAATAATGCATGTGATCATTGCGAGAAATCACATGACGGGAAGCCTTGCTATAAGAAGCTGGGGGTTTGTTATAACTGTGGCCAGGCTGGACACATGATCAGATATTGCCCACTCGCCAAACAAGCCCCAGGATTTAAGTCTCCTATCCTAGCTAAGGTGTTTGTTGTTTCTACAAAGGAGGCCGAAACCTCTATGGAGGTAGTGGAAGGTACACTTTCTATCTGTGGCACTTCTAGTCATGTGCTTTTTGACTCCGGATCCACCCACTCATTTGTCTCCCATGAATTTGTAAAATATCTTACGACCCTCCCTCAAGTTCTTGGCTGCCCATTAATGGTCGCCTCACCCACGGGGTCGTTTGTAATTTTAAATGTAGTGTATTTGGAGTGTTCAATAGAATCAAATGGATGCGTGATGCCTGTTAATCTAGTTTTGCTAGAAATGAAGGACTTCGATGCAATCTTGGAAACGGATTGGTTAGCCAGATATCATGCCAAGATTTATTGTTTCTGAAAAAGAGTAGAATTTACCATCGCTGGAAACAAGCCTTTCTATATTCAGCAAGTCCGGCGTAAAGAAGTATCTTGCTTCATTTCGACCCTTCATGCCAGGCACTTGATTGGTGATGGGTGTCAAGCTTTTCTAGCCTTCGCTAATGTGACAACTGAAGGTCAAGAATCTCTGGCCAAAGAGATTCCTGTGGTGCAGGAATTTGAAGACATATTCCCTGATGAATTACCTAGACTGCCACCCCAGCGAGAGTTAAAATTTGGAGTAGAATTGATGCCAGGATCAGCACCAATATCTAAAGTACCATATCAGATGGCACCGGCCGAACTTAAAGAATTGAAACAGCAACTGTAGAAATTATTAGATAAAGGTTTCATTCGACCGAGTGTGTCACCATGGGAAGCACCGGTTCTCTTTGTAAGAAAGAAGGACGGGACCATGAGATTATGTGTGGATTATTGTGAACTGAACAAAATTACCACCAAGAATAAATATCCTCTGCCAAGGATTGATGACCTCCTTGACCAATTACAAGGAGCTTGCGTATTTTCAAAAATCAATTTTAGATCCAGATATCATCAGCTTCGGATTAGAAAGGAGGATATAGCAAAGATTGCATTTCGGACTAGATATGGGCACTATGAATTTGTAGTGATGCCTTTTGGGTTGACTAATGCTCCAGCCGTCTTTATGGACTTAATGAACCAAAATTTTCAACCATACCTGGACAAGTTTGTGATCGTCTTTATTAACGATATCCTTGTGTATTCGAAAAGCTATGAGGAACATGAGGAGCATTTACAGACTATACTCTGGATCCTTAGGGAGCACCAGTTGTTCGCCAAATTGAAAAAGTATGAATTTTGGTTAGAAGAAATGGGATTCCTTGGTCACGTCATCTCCAAAGAAGGGATTTCTGTCGACCCTAAGAAAGTGGAAGCAGTGGTAAAGTGGAACCGGCCAACCTCTGTGATCGAAGTACGGAGCTTCTTAGGCTTGGCCGGATATTATAGACGGTTTATGGAAAACTTCTCCCAAATCGACCTGCCACTCACGCAGTTAACAAAGAAGGATGCTAAGTTTGAGTGGACTGATGCTTGTGAAGGGAGTTTTCAAGCACTTAAAGACCGGTTAACTTCTGCTCCGGTCCTGACCATTCCAAATAGATCAAGAGGATTGATTGTTTATTGTGATGCGTCAAAATTTGGGTTGGGTTGTGTTTTAACGTAGAACGGAAGGGTAATTGCCTATGGTTCACGACAGTTGAAAGACCATGAAAGAAATTACCCAACTCATGATTTAGAATTGGCTGTAGTAGTTTTTGCACTAAAAATTTGGAGACATTACCTGTATGGTGAGAGATTTTTGGTCTACTCTGATCATAAGAGTCTAAAGTATTTATTCTCCCAAAAGGAACTGAACATGAGGCAGAGATGACAGATTGAATTCTTGAAGGACTATGACTGTGAAATCCGGTGAGAACCAGGGAAGGCCAATGTAGTTGCCGATACACTAAGTCGGCAACCTGGTATCTTGGTAAGGATGCAAGTTAAACAAATGGAAATGCTGGACTGTCTAATGCACTATGACATCCAACGTTATGTGCAAGGAAAGCGTATGATTTTAGCATACCTCCAAGTCTAGCCAGAGGTGATAGATGAAGTTAAGGAAGGACAAGCGAATGATTCCTTCCTTGTGAATATTATAAATGAATTGGACAAGGATTCCCGAAGTGATTTTCACATTAAACCGGATGGTGCTTTAAGATTTAAGGATCGATTGTGTGTACCGGACGACAAGGAGCTAAAGGAGAGAATCTTTAAAGAAGCCCATAGATCCCGTTCTACGATTCACCTAGGAGCCAATAAGATGTACCAGGATTTGAAGAAAACATTCTGGTGGAGGAATATGAAGAGGGACATTGCAGCCTACGTAGAAAAATGCCTTGTATGCCAACAAGTAAAGGCCGAAAGAAAGTAATCGTCTGGGTTATTGCAACCAATACCGTTTCCAGACTAGAAATGGAAAGATATTGCCATGGACTTTGTGACCGGACTGCCAAGGATGCCAAGGAAACATGATGCCATTTGGGTTATTGTTGACCGGCTAACAAAGTCAGCCCATTTCCTGGCAATCAGAACGACTTACTCCCATAATAAACTGGCCCAACTATACGTAAATGAGGTTGTCAGGCTTCATGGTGTGCCTGCTTCTATTGTATCAGATAGAGACCCTTGCTTTGTTTCAAGGTTCTGAAAAAGTCTACATAAAGAATTGGGGATAGAATTAAAATTCAGTACCGCTTTTCATCCCCAAACTAACGGCCAGTCAGAACAGACTATCCAGATCTTTGAGGCTATGTTAAGGGCCTCGGTCTTAGAGATGAAAGGGACTTGGGATAATTCCTTAGCTCTAGCAGAATTTGCTTATAATAACAGTTACCAAGCCAGCATAGGCATGGCCCCTTTTGAGGACTTGTATGGAAGGAAATGTTGATCGCCGATTCACTGGGAGGAGTACGGAGATAAAAGACAAAAGAGCTATGCAGACCGGAGGAGATCTGCATTAGAATTTTAAAAAGGCAATTTTGTATTCCTAAAGGTATCGCCATCCAAGGGGAAGTACAGATTTGGGGTAAAAGGAAAGTTGAAGCCACGATTTATTGGTCCTTTTAAAATTTTAGAAAGGGTTGGGGAAGTAGCTTACAGACTTGCACTACCCCCGAACTTGGCAGAAATACATGACGTGTTTCATGTATCAATGCTTTGGAAGTATGTCCATGATCCTACTCATGTAATTGAGTTTGAACCTTTAACAATTGACAAGGACTTGTCTTATGTAGAGAAACCAGTGAAAATCTTGGATCGAAGGGAACAGAGACTACGCACCAAATCAATCGCTCTAATAAAGGTGCTCTGGAAGAATTACTCACCCGAAGAGGCAACTTGGGAACGAGAGGAAGAGATTCGGAAGAAATAACCCTATTTATTTTTTTGAGGTTAGTAATTTTATTTAAAATTTTGAGGACAAAATTTCTATAAGAGGAGGAGATTGTAACAGCCCAGATGCTAGAACATAGGAAATTCCAGTTATCAAATCCTTATAATCCGGTCAACGCTAGTTGACCGAAAAATATAATAAGAAAAGTAAATCGGCCATAAGATAACATCAAGTTCGGCCCTTTCATGATGAAAAGAAGTTTGGATTTCCTTGATGAAAATCGAGTCCGGCTTTTACTTAATGAAAATCGAGTCCGGTGTTTCTTTGATGAAAATCGAGTCCGGCTTTTACTTGAGAAAGAGAAGTTCGGCTTGTCCCTTAGTATAAAAGAAGTTCGGTTATTCCTTAGTGCAAAACAAGTCTAGCTTCATTATTATCAAGATTAGCCACTTTAAAGAAAATTGAAACCGGCCTTGAACATGTTTTGAAATCGGGTTTTGTTCCATTGGAGGTCGGAGTAGTTTATGGGAAAGCCGAAGTTGATAATCCGGTCAACGGGTGTTGACCGAAAGTCGTACAGAAGGAATTGAATGTGTTTACATAAAAAAGCTAAATCCTGCTAAGTTCTATGAACCAGGAATTAATTAATAAATCTAAATCTCGTTAAGTTTAATTAACTAGGAATTAATGAACTCCTTGAAAATGTAAAACTATGAGGTTCCGAGTTAAGGAAATAATAATTAGAAGGCGATTAAGTTAATATGGGTGTACCATGGTCAAAAGGTACGAGATGAATCGGATGAACAGCTCAAAGAGCCAAAATCGGTTAATTGGGAACAAAAACTGTAAACCGAGTTATGTAACTTTGAAAATATGATTTCGGGTTATAAAGCATGATAATCATGGCTTATTCAGGTTACATAATCAAGGACAAGGCCCTAGGATGTGAAAGATTGGGTTAGAATGGTCAAAACGGGTCCCGAACGGCGAAAACGTAGCGTAGGCTTGCTGCTGGCTTGCCGCGGCTCAGACCGGCGCCCTCCGGGTGCTCGATCCCTCCTATCAAGCTGAAAAACCAGAAGTGAGGCCGATCGCTGGCCGCTCGAGCGGCGGACAACCTGTGGCGCGGCCACTCGCTGCCCGCTCGAGCCGAGCTCGAGCGGTGCGCGCAGTATAAAAACCCATCGCGCCTTCTCTCCTCATCATTTTGCACGGGGCTAGGGTTTTTAGAGTAAGAGAGGGCGCCGACTTAGAGAGAGAAGAAGGGAGATCGAGCCCGGGAGTCCGATTCCATCCGAGAGCCAGGTATAAAAGTGAAAGCACGCGTCGAGGCAAGTGTTCTCATACCCACTTCTCGTTCTCTTTCGTTGTTTTATGTATTTTCGTTGGGTATGTTGTGTCGATACCCATGGTGAATGTTAGAATCATGAAACCCATGCCTCGAGGTCCAAGAAAATGTAGTTCGTTGTCCAAATCGTATCCAATTCGCCCGGGTGGGTTTCGCCGAAACCCTAACCCACGAGAATTGGAGATTTCCCATTTCCCGGCCTTGTATCATGAAATTGACCCCAAAATGTGAATTCCCACGTCCCAATGATGTATATATGTTGGCGGCGGGTCCGATCTTGCATGTTTTAACCCGTTCGTGGCGTCCGAGCCCGTTAAAGGGGCGCTGACACTGTTCACCCGAGACCCAAGGTGGAAAATGCATGTTTCCACCTTCGTGAAATGTTGAAAGGACCCTAGAATATGAATCCCCGTATCTCAATTGTATGTATATATCGACCGGATGCCGAATCTCACAAGATTTGACCCGTTCGTGGCATCCGGGAGCCTTAATAGTTTCCCGTTGGGGATAATCAAGAAATAAATGGGAAGTTGCATACTTACACCCTCTTGATAAGTTAAATCGAACCCAAATGTGAAATCTCGTGTACAAAGAGTGTGTACAAATCCACCGGACTTTTGATTTCCAAGTATCGAACCGTATACGGCGTCCGGGTGTTCAAAATGAGATCCGATCATGATCACCCAAAACGAAATGAGAAATGTAAAGCGATATGCCTTCCAATCGTTGTGAAAGTAACATTTAACTGACTAAATGTAAATGTAAACCCCGAATGTGAATCCATGTGTTGGAGGCAAGGGAATGAGTCTTTGAGATTTCAAAGTGACTTGTGATCGTCTAAGGTATGAAATCTAATCTCTCTCGTGAACTTGGATTGATTGTTGTGATTAAGGGAATTGAGTCCCATTGGATATTGTGAACCGTGATGTGAATGGAAGGAAGTCCACATTGTGCTTGTGATGATATGACCTCCTGGATGGAGATGTGTTTGATGATATAATCTCCCGGTTGGAGATGATTGTGATGGGAATGAGGTTTCCCGAGATGTGATCGTGTGTGGCAAATGTGGATTTTCCTCTCCAAGTGTTGAACCTAATCTCGAAACTAGGACCCTGAGTCGTATGGGTAGTATTCTTTAGTATACCATGTCCATTGCGGTGTGAACCCTAGGAATACTTGGCCACGTATTCCGGCCACTCGTGGGAGCAGGTGATGTCCAGGGTACACTTTAGGAAACTACTGTGGAAGAACGAGGATTGCCCTGGACCCCGGGGGTGTGGGGTGTGTCTGTCGACGCTACATATTGAGATGTAGTCGTCTGTGATGATTGTTGCATGGATGCAACCGAGGGTCGTGTGCTACCGACCGAAAGTAGTAGCCGTGGCTTTAGAATGTGTAGCGAACACATTCCTGTCCTCGTTCTCTCGCATCGTTGGCTAGTTCGCTAAACTAGTCGGGGTCCGCAAAGATGATGTAATGATAATGAATAATGTCCAACCAATGTAATCATGAAAACCGTGAGAATCAAATGAATCCGAATGGTGACCAATCAGTGTAATCATGAGAACGGTAGGAATCAAGTGATTCCAGTTGTTCATGTTCCTTCTCCTATTTCTTGATTATGGCAAGTGCTTGTATTCCCTCCCGTTTCAGTTCTTGTACATGTCTTAGAGGGGTGTTTATGATTACATTTGCTGAGCTGTTGGCTCACTCTTGCTGTTGTTGTTTTCCTTTCAGATGAGAACACTTAGCTGGCGCCTGATAGTTAGAACAAGGAGAGGCTTGCTGGATAGGATTGGCTGGACGGCGAGTGCAGAAGGTTTTGGGACATCGAGTTGGATCGGATGGCCACTCAGGGTTGAGAGTGGCTCATTATTATTATTATTATTGTGATTTGTTTTTGTTTCCGCATTTATGATGATTTAGTTATACTTCCGCGTCTGTATATATATGTTTTGAATTGGTTTCATTAGATGGCATCTCTCTAGATCCAATATAGTAGGTTGTGTACAGTATTAGAGCCATGGATGATATGGCAGATGTGTGATCCTGTGTGGTGTGTTGTATGCTTTGAGTTAAGCCTTTTGATTAGTTGTGTGCTTGTACAGGATATTTGAACAGGTTGTACTTTGGTTTTTCATCCAGTTGTAGAGGAAACTTTGCCGGATTTTCTGTAGAATCCATAAGCATTAATTATGGACTATAGTTGTGTTGCCTTTGACGGAGGTTATTCAATGGAAAATAATCAGGTCCGTCACAAAAATCATAAATGATCTAATTAATAAGGAAACTTTTTGAAAAATATAGAGCCATAAATAAGAAACATTCCCACTGTATTGCCAATTATGTCATCAGGCCTAAGGCCTATAAATAAGAATTAGAGGAGTAAGAAAAAGACATGCAATAGAGTTGTCTGTAAAAGCCAAAAGATCAAGGCAAGTAGAAGAAACCCAGGCAAGAATACTCACCCTGTTTTAAAGTTCATGATTATGTATGTTAGCAATACAAGTATATCTGATATTCTTATGAAATTATGTTTTAGTATGTATGAAATTTGTTCTATGTATGAAATCTGTTCTAGAAGAATTGTTCTGAAATTGCATGTTTAAAAATCATAATATTCATGATGTTCGATTTTATTCTGCTTGATGTATGATTATATAAACTTGGATAATTTCATGTTTAAAGAAGAGACTTCCGGTTTGGTTAAAAGAAAGGTATTCAGTAATTGTTCATGAAAAATTGAAATCGGCCTTCTTCATGCTAAAAATCAAAATCGGCCTTCTTTATGCTAAAAATCGAAATCGGCCTTCTTCATGCTAAAAATCGAAATCGGCCTTCTTCATGTTAAAAATCAGAATCGGCCTTCTTCTTGTTAAAAATCGAAGTCGGCCTTCTTCATGTAAAAATTTGAAACAGGTCATGAGTACTTGAAATTGAAACCGGCCATGTGTGTGTCTGGATTTAGAGCTTCAGATTTGAAAGAAAGATCACTCCGCTTTTAGAGTTTCAGATTTTAAAGAAAGATCACTCCGGTTTTAGAGCTCCAGATATTAAAGAAAGATCACTCCGATTTTAGAGCTCCGGATTTTAAAGAAAGATCACTCCGGTATTAGAGCTCCACTCCTTGGAGAAAAGAACTCCACCTTTGAAGAAGAACTTCGCCCTTTTGATGCAAAAGAGCTCCATCCTTTTAAGAAAGAGCACTCTGTCCATTTAAAAAAAAGAGCTCCGTCCTTTTGAAAAAAAAAGTACTCCATCCTTTTCAAAAGAGCTCTAGCCTTTTTAGAAAATAAGAACTCTAGCCTTTTTAGAAGAATAATTCTGCCTTTTCGAAAAGCACTTCGTCCTTTTGAGAAAACAACTCCATCTTCTTGTGAAAAGAGCTCCGGCTTTTGAAAAGAACTTCGACATTTTGAGAAAAAGAACTCCGTCTTTCTGAGAAAAGAACTCAGGCATTTTGGAAAAAAGAACTCCGCATTTTTAAAAGAAAAGAACTTCGGCTTTAAGATGATTAAAGGAAGAGTTATACGGACTTCAATTGATGAAATTAAGAACAAGGCTAATGTATGTAATCCGGACAACAAGTGAAACTCTATAACTTTCGACTTTTGAACTATGATGGATGGCCATTAAAAGATATGAACTAAGAACTGAGTTTCCATTAAAATTGCTATTAAAGATGGATGAAGGATATTGGAGTGACACTCGAGGATTGCCTCTTGGGCCACAGGAGGAAACTTTTGGTGGCATAAGACTTTTAGACTACGGCCCCGTATGCCGGGTTAAAGGCATTACCTCCCGCCTCGGGGAGCATAATGAGAGGATACGGCCTTAGGTTGTGGGGTTACATACAACCCGTCCTCGATGTTGTCCGCTCCCGTCCGATCCTTAAAGATGATAAGAATTACGAATGGTTTTTATGGATTCTTCAAATACAAGATAATACGAATAAGAAATCAAGAAGAAACAACATGAGAATTTTCATATGCTAAAATTATGTTGTGAAACTCTATTTTGATCCGCTTATATATATGTTTAAGTTTTCTACATGTGAGTATCTTGCTGGGTTTTGTAGCTTATTCTTGCAACTTTTCAGATGACGAAAGGCTTATGGAGGATGAAGTTGAGTAGAACCTTATGGTGTAGCAAAATGGCTTAGCTGGCTGGAGCTGATCTAGGAAGAGCTTTATTTATTTTTTTCCTTTTGATGTTTTGAGGAAACTTGTAAAATTGTTCCGTTGTTATGAACCTATTAATGTTAGCATGTTTCCGTGATTACTTTTTGGATACTGGGATTGATATGTCTAAAAAGCATCTCTTGTAGTTCGGCAACATGAAATCCTGTGTGTGAAAGAAAAGAAAATTTTTATGTTCATCTCGTGTTATTCATTAAATTTATTTGTAAGGTATGGATTTTAGTCTTGGCGGCGGCTTTATGCTGTGGAATAAGGCCGGTCCGTCACAAGAATCCCCAAACCTTCCGAGAAGCGGAGTCCATTACACAGGATATGCCGCAGCAGAGGAGGCTAACGAGGCAAAATGCCCAGAGTGGGCAGATCAGCCTCGATCATTCCCTGGAAAAGGAAAAAGGAAGTACGGCGGTAGTGATCACCCCCGCAAGAAGCAACGTCGGACTGGGCCCCCAGAATGCAAATACTACGGGCACACCAGTTTCACATCTCTGACGAACACACGCTCTAACGTCCTCATGCAGATCCACGGAGAGAAGTTCTTAAAGTGGCCAAAACCACTAAGAAAGGACTCTGGGAACCAGACGAAGTACTGCGACTTCCACCGCTCTGCTGGGTATACAACGGAGGACTGCAAGACACTGCAGAGGGAGATTGAGGAGCTGATTCGCAATGGACACCTTTCCAAGTTTGTCAGGGGTTCCGGACAGAGCTCTAGAGCAACTGTCAGAGAGAGGCAGGAGCAGTCTCCTCCCCGAAACCGGGTTGCAGCAGGGGTGGTTAATATGGTTACCACCCGACCTGCTAAAAACACATCTGGCAGTGAGGAACAGCAGACTGGGAGGAAGAAGCAGCACATGGCGGACAACACTATCAACTTTAGAGATGATAACTTTGCTCATGTAATGTCCCCCCATGCTGATCTTTTCGTTGTGTGACGGAACGGATTTTTTTTTTTTGTCCTCAAAGTTTCCGTCAAACAGAAACACAATTGAAAACCCAACCAAACCAATTAGATGCAACACAGGATCACAGATGCCATCTAGGACCTATATATTTTCAACCATAACAAGTATAGCGGAAGTTAATCTAACTCTTGAGGAAGCATTCATATTCATTCCAAAATATTCAATTCCAAGTACATAACCAAAATGTTTAACCATAGAATTCCATCAAGTCATTACAATAATATTTCTCCAAAATAAGCTTCCGAGGTCTTTAATCCTTCAGACAAGCTCTAATCACTTCAACTTGTCAGGTACAAGCTCTAAGCTTCATCTGTGGGGAAAAAATATAAAACAGTGAGCCGAGGCCCAGCAAGGTACATGCACATGGGTAGTAAAACGATGATGCAGAACGGTCATGTAACTATGCATAAACATAATGGTAAATCAGAATGCAGTCCGAGAAAAAAAGAAAACATACCTTGACAGTACTATACTTCAAAATCGGTAATCGGTACAGTAAACGGTAAATAGTAACATAACATATCGGTAAACGGCGAACAGTACATATCATAACGGTAAACAGTATTCCATATTCAATACTCGGTACTTCATATTCGGTAATCAGTACGGTAACATAACATATCAGTAAAACAGTAAACGGTACTTCATATCATATCGGTACAGACCCTGCCAGTATACCCTACTAGCTGAGGGGGCGAATAATCGATGATAGATTGTGTTCACTCCACACAATCTAAGGCCGGTAACTGTCATATGGGTATCCCATCTCACCAGATCGGTACGATATGCCACCCGAAGGTAGGCCGGTAACAGTATTTCCCTCTGTCCATAACGCCCCGAGGGCAGGGCGGACCACAAATAACTCCATGGACAGAGTTATCCTCGATTACCACCGAAAAGTCCTAAGGCATGGCGGAGAACCTATCTGGGCTGTAGTCAGTCTCGGGTCTTAAAATAAGAGGAACACTTCTTCTCTTGAAAGCCATTTTCAGTATGTCGTAGTTCATTTTCTGAACGAAATCGGAGTTCAATTTTCAATACAAGCCGGAG
>JAODPA010082301.1:0-26100 GCA_025585075.1 Nepenthes mirabilis | reverse complement strand
GCTTAACCCAAAGCAATTTAAGGGTCAGGAACACGTCTAACAGCTAATTTCTCATTCAAAAATATTATCCTACAACTAATTTTCCTATGATATGCAAACAACAGGAAGTACAAAAGAAATTATATTGTACCATACACAAAAAAAGTTTAAAAATTATCTTTCGATGAGTTTTTTTTTTTTTTGGGGAAAAAATGAAGTGCTCGAGAGTTCAGACTTCGTAGGATCATGATTCATTGCTACTAATAAATTGTAGCTCACCATTTTGTTTTTTTATGAATACTTTAAATAGTAAAATAACATATTATTAAATTTCTGTTAGTTGATCTTTTAGCTATTTATTTAAAAAAAAGAACAAAGCTCCAAACATTCTTCTAGTTGATCCGGTAAATATGGAGCTTTGTAATTGGTGAATGCTATATGCCTCATCAATTTTATTGTTTAATTGAGTCTGAGTCACGAGTAAAACGGAATAATTTAAGCAATAATGTGAATGAGATTATATACTATCAATTATCCTGTGTTTTGTACAGAAGGGGAAGATGAGATATTCCGTAGAACATGCTAAAATATTATTAGAATTAGACGCTAAATTTGCTAATTCGACAGAATTAAACTAAAAAATTTTATTCAACGAAATCTTCCCTAATTTCAGTGAAATTAAAATATGTCACACATTGAACAATGATCCCAAACCATGTGTATTCTTTTGGAAATTGTGAGAGAACGTGTCATAAAGAGCCGGATTGACACTTGAAGTAGATGGCGCTCAGATTTCGGTTCGATGCTGAAATTTTTACCAGGGAAAAAAGCCAATAACCGCAGAAACCAACCACACGGAGGATCAACAGAAAGCAATAATGCACACGTATATATATGGGTGAAAACCACAAGGAGATAACGAATCAACAGTCACGTACCAGATCAATCAGTGCAAGCGAAAACAAGTAGAAATGCCATCAGAGATCTCTCTCCGATGCAGAAATCATCACGATCTAACAATAACTACATAAAAGAACCCTAGAAATCTCAACAGATCTGACAAAACCTTCACTCCATTACATATATTTTAGTACTACTACTCCAATGTAAAAAAGCGGACTCAACCAACTGCAATGAAATTTTCAGATCTTGCGCACGGACCCGAAGAAGAAGGCGACAAACGCAAGGAGTAACGCAGCAGCCGAAGATGGAGACAGAGATCCGGTGGCTGAGGTCGGGCTCGGAGCCGGAGCCTCGGCTGCGATAGCAGTCTCCACATGAAGAGAGAAAATTGCAAAGAAAATCGCCATTAGAGAAATTCGCACCATTGTCTCCATCTTTTTCTTTCCTTGAGAGAGATGGATTTGCTGAAGGCAGCAGATGAGCAAAGACGGAAATATTTAAAAAAAAAAAAAACTCATGCCATTAACTATTGGATTCGGGGGCGCTGCGACGCTGGTTTGGGGCCGTTGGATTTCATCCAACGGCCCCTGTTTTCATTAATAAAAAAAAACGAAAATAATTTATAATTTTCGTAGAAACGAAAATAACTATTTGCCTTTCGTAGAAACGACAGCGTTTTACAAACCAGATGCTTACGTGATGGACTCTGAAACCCGTGAGCTGTCAGCGCGGGCAATAAAAAAGTACGGTCAGGTGTATTCTCCAAAGTGGTGCCGGGGGATCACGTGGCGGGCCCCACACGTGGGGCCACGGGAGGGCACGAGCAGGCCAGCGAGGCCTTGAGTGAGTTGAAATAATATTTTTTTAATATTTATTATTTTATCAATTTAACACTTTTGAAATTTATTTTTGATGTGTACAGATTTTTCTGCGTATCTAAATAAAGGAACCTAATATAATCCATGTAACCCAAGCCAAGTTAATAACAATATGTTTGAGCAAGGTATTAAACCGGAATAGCCCGATTCTCGTTAAGCCCGAACAACCCAATTCTCAAAATCCAGTCTAATACTCAGACAGTTGTTATACCAACAGTAATAAACGTTAATTACAACTGTTTCGAAAAGATATAACGGTTATATAGTCCGACCATACGATTTAAACCGCGTAACTTTTAACTACCTCTCTTCAACTATAAATACCCATCCCCTTCATCAAGAAAAGGAGAACAAAAAAGAAAAAGAAAAGGAAGAGCACAAAGACTCTTTCTCTTTCTCTCTACCAACAAGACGCCCAGAGCGTACCTCCTCAACATAATCTTAGTTTAATTTTATTTCTTCACTCGAATATTATTAAAATATTAATTTGAGTATCGGAGAATATATCGGAGAGTTAGTTTCATCAATCCTTTGATCATTATTTGTGTTACACATGAACTGATTTAAAAGTCTTCAGATTGGAGTGTTCAAAAGATCGTCGGACATTAACTTTCATCCATTAACCAGATCCTTGATACGTAACATTGGCGCCGTCAGTGGGAATAACATCAAAAATTTGAATAAATATTAAAAGTCCAAAAAACATAATGGTGAATTCCAAAGAACAAATTGATGCACCAGTTAGAGAAGTTGCTTTAGGCAATAATGATATTTCCACTGCAAATATAATTAGTGAATATCTCGATCTTTACATTCGAGCACTTGCTCAGACTGTTCAGACTCTTGTTATAAAAATGGACAAACGACCAAAGCAAGCGCCCTCTTTTGCTTCTCAAACTGCTACATCAAAAGGAAAAAAAGAGTAGGGGTAGAAAGCACACCTCCAAGCAAAGAGACAATCAGGATGACCGAGGGACTAAAATGGCCTCAAATAAAGTCTCATCTAGGATTGACGGCCGTTTAAGTCTCCAAGACAGAGAAGATAGTTTTGAGAGACAAAACCCTCGATATTCCCTAAATGATAGGGAATTCACGTTTTATGAAGGTCCCTCTCAAGGGAAACGTCCTCGAAGACTGTGAATCGTCAAGATCCACGGTCCACTATAAGACCATCCGAATTGAGAGACCTCCTCAATGAAAAAATGATGACAACTCATCCTCAAATTGAAGAGCGAGTCAAAAAAATTTGAGATCGTGCCTTTGGAGAAGATACTGTTGGAAAAACGGTCGACGTGCGATGATCTCCATTTGTCATGGAGATTCGTACGTGGTCATTACTGTATAAATTCAAAATGCCCGTTTTGGAGCCATATGATGGAGGCTCTGATCCAATGGATCATCTTGATCATTTTTATACGCTCCTAAGTTTTGAGGGTCTGAATGAGGCAGTAATGTGTATTTGCTTCCCCCTGACCCTGAAAGGTGATGCTCGGGCATTGCTCTATCGTCTTCAGCCAAATTTCATTCTATTTTTTCAAGATTTAGCTGATAAATTTTTATCTCAATTCACCTCCTGCAGGAAGGAGGAAAGACAACCCTGGCATTTGGCCCGTGTAAAGCAGGGGCCAAATGAGAATATAAAGAAATATCTAGCCCGATTTATATCTGATGCTAGAAAAATTCCAAAACTCACTGAAAAGGTGAAGTTAAGTGCTTTTGTGTCGGCCTTGGAACCCAACGACTTTTTCAGGCACATGGCCCATAAAAATCCTCAAACTTATAGAGAAGCCAAGGGTATTACTCGTGCTTATATTGCGGCCGAGGAGGCCCATAATACAAAAACGCTGAAGAATCAGCCCAACCAAAAGTCAACTGAAGGTAAAAGAAAAAATGGAGACAATATGGGTCCCCGATCCAAAAAGCAACAAAAGTCCAACTCGGAACTAAAAAGAGGATTCAGGCTGCGAGACCTAACTCATCTAAATGACTCCCGCACTAATATCTTAATGCAAATTTGGGGTAAAAAATTCTTCAAGTGACTAAAAGTATTCAAAAACCCAGATGGTGGTGATTAGTTAAAATATTGTCATTACCATAGGTGCGAAGGATATAGTACCGAGGATTGTAGGACGCTACAGAAGAAGATCGAAGAATTAATTTGGAAGAGACACCTCAACCGATTTCTACAAAAACCCGGACAGGCTTTCGGAGCAGTGGATGGAGATGAGTCCGAGCAACCAAGAGGTCGGGTAGCAGCCAGCATAGTAAGCATGATTTCCACAAGACCCACTCGGGCAAACATCCCAGAAAGTTCAAGAATGACCATCGACCATAAGAAGGCAAGGATAAAAGATAGGGATGATATTATAAGCTTTAGTAGTGATGACTTAACACATGTAACATCCACTCACTTTGATCCTTTAGTTGTAATTGTGCTCATTTCGAACGGTAGTATAGACTACCAACTAAAATGAGTATTTATTGATAATAAACTCAAAATTTACTTTATTTGAATGCATTATTTAAGTTAGGATTAAAGAAAAGTCAATTAAAGATGTTTGAAAGACCCTTATATGGGTTGGATAATGAGCCTGTGCCAGTACAAGGAATAATCTAATTAAAAGTCATTTTGGGTGCATACCCAAGGATGGCTACCAAGATGCTTTCTTCCTTGGTTTTAGACCTACCATCGGTCTACAATATCATCCTTGGATGTCCTTATTTGACCATTTTTGGGGCTATGACTTCTATTTTCCATCTTAAATTAAAATTTTTAACTCCGTTCGGTGTTAGAGAGGTCTTAGGCGATCAGATTACCGCACAAACTTGTTATTTATCACAAGTAACTCAGATACAGGTAAGTCAACAAGTTCAAGATCTTAATCTCCGCGATAAAACTACATTACTCCATGCCTAATCTGGAGAATCAACGTATCAAATTCTTTAGATTCTAATGATCCAGAAACGTAAGTCCAAATAGAAAATTCTTTGCCAGAATTGTTTCGAAGCCGACTCATTAAATTTCTCAAACAAAATTTCGATGTTTTTGCCTGGACGCCTAGCGATATACCAGGAATACCGACTGAGATAATGGTCCATAAATTAGACCTAGACCCCAGTCATAAACCAGTTTGGCAAAAAAGAAGAAATTACTCTGTCGATAAATTAATTACCATATGAGAAGAAATAAAGAAACTTTTGGACGCTAGATTTATTAGGAAAGTTCAATATCCAGATTTGTTGTCCAATATGGTCATGGTAAAGAAAAGTAATGGAAAATGGAGGATGTGTGTTGACTTCACCGACGTCAACAAGGCATATCCGAAGGATAGTTTCCCATTGCTGAGAATTGATTTGCTCGTAGATTCCACTTCAGGACACGGATTACTAAGTTTCATGGATGCCTGCTTTGGCTACAATCAAATCTGAATGAGTCCGAAAGATAAAGAACATATATCTTTTATGACCGACTAGGGGACATACTGTTATAAAGTTATGCCATTCGGTTTGAAGAATGGCGGGGTAACCTATCAGTGTCTTGTTAATAAGATGTTCGAAGGTCTGATTGGACGAAATATAAAAGTATATGTGGACGACATGCTTGTTCTTAACGATCATATTCATGATCTTAACGAGGCCTTTGACCTCTTAAGAGCACACCAGATGAAATTCAACCCAACCAAATACACATTTGAAATGACTTCAGGAAAGTTTCTAGACTTTATCGTCTCCCACCGAGGAATAGAAACCAACCCAGAAAAAAGTTAAGGTTATTCTGGATATGAATCCACCTCAGACTATGAAAGAGATCCAGAAACTAACCGGAAGATTGACGGCTCTTTCACGATTATTGGCTAAGTCAGCTAAGAAATACTTGCCATTCTTCAAAGCCTTAAGAGGAACTAAGACGGTGGGCTTTCAGTTGACGCCGGAATGTGAAACTGCCTTCCGAGAACTCAAGAAGTATTTGTCTCACCTTCCATTGCTTACATCTCCATAGCAGGACGAGGACTTATTTTTATATCTAGCTGTATTTGAAACCGCTCTCAGTTCTGTCCTAATTTGTGAAATGTCTGACGGTCAAAGACCAGTTTATTATGTAAGCAAAATTCTGACCAATGCGGAAACACATTACACTCATGCTGAAAAGATGGCACTGGTACTTATATATTATACTAGAAAACTTCGACTGTATTTTCAAGCGCACAAAGTGGTTGTTCTAACCGACCAACCATTGAAAGGGATTTTGCAAAGGCCAGATGTATCCGAGCGACTGGTCAAATAGGGAATTGAATTAAGTGAATTCGACTAAGAATTTCGACTGAGGCCATCATTGAAAGGTCAAGCCCTCACGGATTTTATTGTTGAAACAATGACGCCAACCTCGGACAATTTTGAGGTTATTGGAACCAGCAACCATCAAAATATTTTGACTTGAACTCTTCATGTAGATGGCTCTTCTATGCAAGCTGGTAGTTAAGCCGAAGTGGTATTAAGAACACCCGATGGGTCAGAAATAAAATATTCAATAACCCTTAGATTCCTACCTACTAATAACGTGGCGGAATATGAAGCAGTATTTACCGAATTGAAGTTGGCCAAAGAATACTCGGCCACAAAACTTAAAGTATACAGTGACTTGGAACTAATAGTTAATCAGATCCGAGAAAATTTTGACGTAGTCAATCCTGTTGTCACGAACCCGAACCAAGCAGGTCAATTTAAATAATTTATTATAATTTCTAAAATCTAAAATCCCAATTAATTTTTAAGCCAATAATACCAAGTCCTAAAAATTTGGGTGTGACGAACCAAATATACGCTCAACAAAATTAAAATCATCATAGGACCTCATCGAACAACCGTCCGAACAAAATAAATACGACCTGCTTACAATCATCGTAAGGGAGATGATNCCCAATTTAAAAAAAAAAATTATTCTTACCTGAAATCAAACTAAACGGCTCAATTATCCTAAATTTTGATGCGGTTTTAATGACTTTAGTTGGGCTTATCAGATTTAGCTATCATTAAACCTAAATACTTTGATTATAAAATATAATATCAGTATATATTTCCTAAATATGAATAATAAGAGAATAATTGTTATAAAAATAATCGGTATCATGTTCTTCAAAAAGATACCAAAAGTTGATAAAGGATGAGGTATAAATTAAATCTCAAATAAATGGTCAAAATTTTCTCTTCTTTTCTCTCTTTTTTCTGTATTCAACATCCCTTTTGTTTAAAATGGCCCTCTCCTTACCTGAAAGAACAATTCCTTTTGTGTTCGGTGTTTGAATTTCAGCTCAAAGACTAAAGAAAGAATTTGGAAAATAGGTGTTTGACATTGTAGTTTGAATATCAATGCCTTGCAAACATCAACAACAGTAAAAAGATGACGCGTATCAAATAAAAATGATCCAAATCCAACATTATTTAGTAAATATCTCTCACTCATTTGAATTAAGTTCCTTCAATAAAAGCATCCCAATAAAGTTGTTTACAATTGTTCCATGAGTCAAAATATTTTGTGCTCTTTCTTATTAAAGAATACAATTATTTTGTTAGTTAAACAGTCAATAAATAATGGAAAACCTTTTCATGGAAATTGTGTAACGTCCCCAGGCACCCATTGTGAATATTGTCCGCTTTGTCACACAGGCGCATGATTTTGTTCCTGGTAGACGGCCTCCACCGTTCCCAAAATGCGTCCACAAGGGAGAGGTATCTACCCCATTATAAGACACGTTTCGTTTTCCTCCCCATCCAATATGGAACATCACAGTCCAGCTTCCTTGGGAGCCTAGCGTCTGCGCTGGTACACCGAATCGGGCACCGTCTCTGATACCATTTGTAACATCCTCGGGCACCCGCTTATAAATATTGTCCGCTTTGTCACACAGGCGCACGGTTTTGTTCCTAGTAGACGGCCTCCACTACCCCCAAAACACGTTCACAAGGGAGATGTATCCACGCCCTGATAAGACACACTTTGTTCCCTTCCTCATCCAATGTGGGACATCACAAATTGTCATTTTCTAAACCTCCACAATGTTTTTAATCACCACAAACTTCTTTCCCATGCCACTTGTTGGGAAATTTTGGCACCACAAGCCACTTCTTCTTTCTCTTTTGAAGTTGCAAGGAAGAATAAAGATACACAATCATGCACATAAATTACTTAATCAAATTTGCATATAAAATCCTTGGTAATTAAAGGAAAAAATCATGAGATCTTACCTCCAAAATTATCTCAATTATATTTGAGATTTGATAATAAATAATCATTTTGTGCAAATTGACTGACCGCACAATCATTGTGAGATTCAATTGTCATTAACCTCAAACACCTTATCTATACAACACAATATGATTATATAAATTGTAACTTTGAATAATAAGTGCATAACCGTTACAAAAATAATCAGCAATATGTCCTTTATAAAAGCAAGAATATACCCAAAGTTTATGAATGAAATACAAATCGAATATCAAATAGGTGGTCAAATCTTTTTCATCTTTTTTTTTTTCTTTCCTCTATTTGTCCAACGCTTCTTATGTCTAAAGTGGTCCTTTTTCTATCCTAAAAAATTAATTTCATTTATATTTGGTGTTTAAATGTCAGCTTAAATGTCAAAGAAATGACTTGGAAAATAGGCAACCGACGTTGTAGTTTGAACGTCAAAACCTTGCTAATATTAATAGCTGTGAAAATATATCATGAATAACAAACAGGAATGACCTAAAATTCACATATTTTAGTAAATATCTCTCACTCATTGGAATTAAGTTCCTTTAATATTAGTAGCCCAATAAAATTATTCACAAGTCAAAATATTTTTTACTCTTTTGTGCTAAATAATGAAATTATTTTGTTTATTGACAGGTCTATAGAGAATAGAAAGCTTGACAACAATCGTCATTTTCTAAATAGTTTACACAATATGTTTGATCGTCACAAATTTCTCTCTGATACAACTTGTTGGAAATATTTTGACACCACTAGCTGCTTATTTTCTCTCGATTGAAGTCATGAGGAAGAATAAAGACATATACAATCATGTATACAAATTACACAATTGATTTTACGTGAAAAATTTTTCACAACTTAGGAAAAAATTATGATATTTTAATTTTAAACTTAATTATATTTGCGATTAGGCTACAAATTGATACATTTCGAAAATTTAAATTATTGTACGAATTAAATAGCCTCCTGATTGCGCCTGAGTGCTCTAATTGAAGCGGGTTTTGTCTTTATAATTCGAAATTTGGATCCTGCGTACTACAATATGACAAACAAAAGGTAAAAAACATACAGTATTTGCTTCCTAATATATCTTCTAACTCTTAATTAGAAATCTTTCTATTCAAAAAAGAAAGATGCAAGAAAATGAGTGTAAAAATATAATGTGGATGAGAATGAGAGTATATTTAGAGGGTTATACTCCATTTGGTGCACTCATTTGATAGAGTGGCTTTGGGTGATGCACTCAGCTGCCGAAGTGTCTCACATTGAAAATTATACACTTGGCTGGTGGAATGGCTCACTTATTTTCTTTTTTTTTTCTTTCAATCCTTCATCCCTCGTTCCCTTTTTCTGTGGGGAGAGGTCGTATTTTTAATGTAAGGTATTATTTGGTTGGCAGACCTTTAAATCAATGCGTATGCATGGTGCCTCTTCGATGGTGAGGGTTGTTACATGCGTGTCTAACGGCCATCTTTATTCAATGGTTGGACCGCTTGGTTTCCAACTATTGAGATCGTCGTAGCTGTCATTTGAAGCAGTTTATTTAATACTCTATTATGATCTTTCAATGTTTGGAGGTCCAGATCACGTACCTAAACACAGCTGTTGTGTCGCCTAACTAATGGGCTCAGAGGCATTTTCTATTAAACTATTACTACTTAAGCCTCTCATCATTCTGTATATAGAATTTGGGTTGATTCGATTCTTGCTATACTCATTACTAGCCCCTTATGTTAGAAGGTTTGAATTTCAATTCCCAAAATGCTATTGATGGGACGCCAGTTGCAGGTTCTTCACGCGTGCTCCTTCCCTAGATACTTTACCGATTTAGGGTTTTTTTTGGTAGGATTTGATTCCCTACCATCAATGTTAAAATGCGTTATCTTCTCGAATTGAATGCCCATTGATTACTCCTCTCGGTTATAAATGGTGGGGCTCTCTTTGCTTTGCATCATGAAGCATCATTTGCCTTTCAAGTAGTTTGACTACTTAGAGTCAGCATAGAGCCTTCGTTGCTACAAGTCGGAGTCGATGGAAGTTCTTCTCAAACATTTGAAGTCGAAATCTGAGGATACACTTGAAGTCTGCATTGATTACCCTCTTTTATATAGGAAATCGTCTTAATTTTCCTCTTTTACGTCTATCCCAAAACTAGGTCATCGTTGTTGTAGCAAGTTTTGCCGTGACAATGCTTCAATTATCATGACCTGGGCGACTACAACAGGTTTTGGCAGACGGTTTTTTTCCCTTTTCGCATCTAAGATAGGCAATTTTTGGAGTACTGCTATTATATCTTTTTAAGGGGAGGGCTTTTCTTTTTTTTGTGTCTGTCCCAAGGTTGGCCTGTGTATTATAACGGTACCCTTTATCTCACTGGTCCTCGTGGAGGTGATCGATATATACGTTGTCGGGTTGGATGGACGTCTTTCTTTCTCTTGTGGATCGCCACTCCATATATTCTTTATCTCATTTCGAGTTATACTTTTGCTGTTGTAAATTTATACATTATGAAATGAATTAATGAATTGAACTAGCTGAATGTTGTTTGTTTTTATTGCAGGGCTCCAATATTCTTATGTTCTCTGAATAGATGAAGTGTTTGAATGTTATTTTTTTATTATTTAATTTTTGACTACCTAACATTTAGGACCACTTACAGTTCGATCTTTTGACAATCCAACTTGTAATAATTTATTTCGAATGCTCGATTTTTGCATTTGTAAAATTAGTTGAATCGACCTTGAGTGACATCAAGGCCTCCTGTCGCCAGTTTGTCACCTTGGAAAACTATGTGTCAGGGTATTATAACCTGTGTAGCGTTGTAGATACGCCAATCTTGGTGTCAATGGCAACTATCTGCCTGCTTGGCTAGGACGCATTGTATCAGACCTTCTTTACTGACACAGTAAAACAAATACACTACAGCACACTCCGGTGTGGGCAAATGTCTCAACCATTATTGTGACGCGCCTCTTTAATGCCTTTCGATGACGCCATTTCTGGGCCAAAGTTTTGGCTATTTAAACTCTAACGCTCATTTGTTTCTACGCTTCTTCACTTTTTGTATCGCTCAGCCCTAGTTTACTCTTTTCTTCTTGAATCTATGGCTTTCTGAGCAACTTCTCAAGGCGTCGCTACAATTCGATCTGTCCTCACTTGCAATAATGTGGACTGGTTTCATGAGAAGTATAATCTTCCCGTTGTTGTTCCATATATGATGCCTCAACTTGATGATAGAGCCTGCGGTCCTCGACTCGGCTTTATTGCTATCTACGAGGCCTATCTGAAGGAAGACCTTCACATTCCTTTTACAAAGGAGTTGTATGAGATTCTAGAGGCACTTCAGATTCCGGTAGCGCACCTCCACCCCAATGCTCTCAAATATTTGATCTCTTTGTGTATCTTCTTTCGTTATAAGAAGCTTCTCCTGGACGCTCAGGCCATTAAGATAGTCTTTCGATTCAACTAGAATGCTGACTGGATTTTGTTCACCTCCCACAAGAAGCACAAAATAAGTAGGGGCAACCTAAATTCATTGAATGGTTAGAAGGACCAATATTTTTACATTGTGGTTCCTTTCGACCAGTCTCTTTCTAATAAGAGGGGTAGAGTGAATTCCACCTATTTTTGAGATGTCATGGAGAGTGAATCTCGCATGGCTCGATCATTGATGAAGTTGATCGAGAAAAATGGCATCTCTCTCCTAAGGATGGGTACTTGGCTAACCTAGATGGCATTCGCTGATGTCAGTCGGGAGGTTAAAACGAAAGAGGAGGATGCCGCCGTCATGCCGTTTCATTAGCCAAAGGGGAAGCCGGGAGAGTTTTTCATCTGGGACTCTCCTGAAAGGGTGACTGGTAGGACAGATCTTTTCTAATCTTCCTCAACCGATTATAGCGGGGCTATCAATGAGTGTTGTGATGCGATGATTGCGTCGCATGCCGGCAAGTCGTATCGAAGGCCGGGTTTTGTCCATTCTTCTCCGATTTGTCCAATTTTTGAAGAGATGACTAGAGTCGTTAAGGGCAATGAGACTCCATTACCCAATGTTTCAAGAATAAATGATTCCGTGGTCGGCGGATCGAATGAGTCAATCGACGCTCCATTTGTGGCGAGTATAGGGTCCCAATTTTGCTCAACTTGTCACCCGATGAGTCTTTCTCCACCCCTCTTGCTGCTTTTGTTGAGTAGTCTGATAATAACGATTGGGGAAACAAAAGAGTTTAATAATAATACAGAGGCCACGGCTGTAGAAAAGGCCCCTCACTCTGGTGCTTCAAAGTCTGAGCACCTGGAGGATTCAAGCGTTTCTTCACTTCCTCCTGGGTTTGAGATCCCTCTCCACCATCATGCATTGCCCCTGTTGTGCTGGAGATCTCTATTCATTTCTGGCTTCAGAGTTTCCCTCAATATATCTTTTCAAGAGAGACCGATTCTCATTGAGGTATCGCTTGCGGAACCCTTCATTTTTTTATTGCACTTTTTGTTGTTATCATATGTGACAAACCACTTTGCTTTGCAGTCACAAAAATTGGTTCGTTTGATCGCAGACAGGCTATATCGAGATGCTGAAATTTTTCGTCTATCTCAAATGTTTGTTAACCCTGTTGTTCCTAGCAAGATGGAAATCCGGGTTGATGTCGCCATCGCCGAAGCTCAACAAAGCTAAGATTGGGCAGCTTTCCTTGACTGAGAGTTATCCGAGTGGCTGACGAGATCCCGAGAGCTCTTAGATGAAAGATCCTTGGCCCTGGATTGGATCGCCACACTTGAGGACAAACTCCAGGAGGTTGAGCAGTAATTCATCGATTATCAAATCAAGTGTGCATGACTCAAAGGAGAGTTGAGGACACGTTTCCATCCGGAAGAGGTTGGACCTGCTCTGGATGACAGATTCCTGGAGGGATTCCACTAACGTAGGCGGATCGTTTCCTTGGTTGCTCCAGACTTTCCTATTGTCTATCTTAACCTGAGAAATTTTGAAGCTCCTTACCATTTGAATATTAAGGATTTCTCAAGGTCAGGTGAGGAGCCTACGCCAAGATCACTGGGGGCTACCTTAGGATAGTCAATTCATTTGAATGTATGCAAATGGCAGTGTCAATTCGTTCTAATCTCCATGTTGTAAATTATAATTCATCAATAAATCAGTTAAATCATTTTAATCATTGTCACTGATTTTCTTTTTGTACATGTTGCACATTTTACTCTGCAAGTGCTTTGTTGGCTGACTATGCGTGGTCGCTTTTATTGCCCGACTTGGTAGGACATATTTGTCCGATCGTGCTTAGTCCTGTGAGAAGGCGTTGTAGCACTCATTTTGTTGGTTGGTGTTCTTTCCCGTGAGACGGCGTTGTAGCACTCTTTTTGTTTGGTGGTACTCTTTCCTGTGAGAGGATGTCGTAACACGCATGCTAGGAAGGCCTCTGTTTGGCCGATTGGGTGTGGTTCCCATAGTCTTTGAAGTTTGACGGAGTCTAGTTCGTCGTTCATACTTAATTGATAGTGCTCGTTCCTATTAGAGAATGTCGTTGCAGTCGTGTGTTTGGCCCTAGTCTGTCAACCATCTTTGACTGATCGTGCTCATTCCTACAGAAGGACATCATCGCACGCATGCTAAAAAGCCTCCTAATTTTCTATTGTTTTGACCTCTTTAGAGGGTTAAACTTTAGTCTATAAGCCATCGGGCCTTTGTATTCAACCTCATTTGGACCACTCAGTTGTCCTAACCAAGGTTTGTTTTTTATATCATTTGGGCCACTCGGTTGTCTTGATCGAGTTTTCGATTGTGCTTTTAGCAAGTCGATTTACAGGTTATGGTTTTCACCCAATTTAGGATCAATTTGGGTCGCTTGAATTCATGGAAAGACACGCAAGTATTTGCAGGGGAAATCAACATAGTAAATGTATGATAGTTTTATTAATTTCAATACATCATACAATGATTCCATATGCCATGTACAGGAATTCCTTTGTTATGTTGGAGTTTATTGGTAGTATTTTTTGAGGTGGATAGTGTTCTATGTCCTTGAAACCAATTTTTCGTTTGGAGTGTGTAGATTGTATGCGTCATTCTACAGAATTGTTGTAACTAAGAATGGCCTTTTCTAGTTTGGGGCTAGTTTATTTCTGTCTATGATTTTGCCTATTGCCTCTATACCCCGCAGAACTAGGTCCCCCTCCTCGAACTAGTAAAATTTCATCTTTTTGTTATAGTATCGAGCTATTTGTTATTGAGAAGCTGCTGTCCACAGACTTGCTGCATCTTGAGCTTCTTTGAGCAAATCGGCTTGCTCGAAAAGTTGTTGGGAGTTGTTGTTTCGGTCAAAACTTTTGACTCAAAAGTTCAGCAGACCAATTTCCACCGGGATGACTGCCTCAATCCCATAACACAAACTGAACAGTGTTTCTCGTGTTGTTTTCCTTGGGGTTGTCTGGTAGGACCATAGTACAGTAGGTAAATTGTCCATCCAAGAGCCCATTGTGTCTTCTAACTTCGTTTTTAACCCGTGTAGTAGGATCTAATTTATTACTTCTGCTTACCCGTTTGCCTGTAGATAGGTAATAGAAGTGTGAACTAATCAAATTTTTAAACTCGTGCAGTACTTGGTGAATCTTTTGCTAGTGAGTTAGGTTTCATTATTGGTCACTATAACCTCGAAAATCTCAAACTTACATATGATGCTCTTCCAAATGAACTATATTGCCTCCTGCTCTACTATCCGTGCTAGTGGAGAGGTCTCTACCCATTTTGTAAAATAATCAATATCGATTATTACAAACTTTCTTTGTTCCGATACCGTGGGCAATGGGCCTAATATGTCGAGTCCCTACTAAGCGAAGGGCCAAGTCGATTGCAAGGTTTGCAATTCTGTGTGTGGTCGATGAGAGACATTACAGTGGATTTGACAATATTTACATTTCTTTATGAATTCCATGGCATCTAGCTTTGTCATAGTTAGTAGCAGTCTTGTTGTATGATTTTGAATGCCAGGTTCTTGCCTCCTCTATGTGACTTGTAAATTTTTAGATGCACTTTGCTCAGCATGTAGTCATTTTCTTCTGGCGTTAGACACTGCATGTAAGCAATGGAGTACTCTCGTTGGTACATTCCCTCGTCCATGAAGGTAAACTAGCCTACTGTCCTCTACGTGCCTGGCGTCGTTTGAATTTTTCGATAGAAGGCCTTCTTCTTGGTACTTTTTGTACGGAGTCATCCTGGTATTGTCGTTTGAGATCTGAAGTATCCCTTTTTTAGGACTTCTATGCTTAGGGTCGTAAGGATTTCTCGCATCTTTCGGGGCTATTGTTCAAGATTCCTAATCGTAGCCGCTTTACACAGCTGATTTGCTTTTCAATTTCCTTCTCTCAAGATGTGGAGAATTTCCACTCTATCGAATGATTTGGTTAGACCCTTCATTCTAACAAGATATCTTGCGAGTAATTGGCTGAATGTTTTAAAATTTTCGGTGACTTGGTTAACGATAAGCTCCGAATTGCTGTGAACAACTAGGTTTCTAGCTGAGTATTCCTTTGCTAATCTAAGCCTGACTAATAAGGCATCATATTCAACGACATTGTTGGTAGCGGAAAATCTGAGTGTCATTGAATATTTCATCTTTGGTCCATCTAGAGTTCTAAGAAACACGCCTAATCCACTCCCTAATTGAAATAATGACCTATTTACATTCAAGATCTAGACTGGAGCTTCTTGGTAACGGGTGTGTTCTTGCTTCTTAGGATCATTTAGAATCAGGGTTGTCGTCTCGACTATGAAATCGATGAGGGTTTGACCTTTTATGGTCAGCCGCAGTTGGAATTCTATATCAAACTCACCCAACTCGATAGTCCATTTGATCAGCCGTTCGGACACTTTGTATTTTTTTAGGACCCCCTTTAATGGCTGATTTATTAGAACAATGATCTTGTGAACTTGGAAGTACGATCGTAACTTTCTTAGAACGATCCTTTCAGCATGCGAATAACGAATCTTGGTGTCTGTCAGTATTTTACTGATGTACTAGACTAGTCGTTATACTTCAAACTCTCGCTTGATTATAACCGAATTTAGCACCATGTCGGATATCACCGGATAGAGATATGATTCCTCGCCTTCTTTCGGAGAGGACAAAAGAGGTGAATTAGTAAGGTACTCCTTCAATTCTTAAAAAGATGTCTGGCAATCTTCTGTCCACTAGAAACCGTTTGCCTTCGTTTCTCTCAAAGCCTTGTATAAGTGAATATAATTTTCTACAAACTTTGCCAGGAATCAAGAGAGTATTGCGAATTTTCCGGTTAGTCTCTAGACTTTTTTTACGATTCAAGACGGATTTATATTCATGATAAATTTTATCTTCTTGGGATTCGCTTCTATTCCTCAATGCGGCACGATAAACTCAAGGAACCTTCTTGAAATTATTCCGAACACGCACTTTGTTAGATTTAACTTCATCTTGTGTGCTCGGAGTATATCGAAAACTTTACCTAACTCGCTAATATGGTCATCGGTTACTATACTTTTAACGACCATGTCATCTACATATACCTCCATATTTTTTTCGATTTGTGTCTGAAATATTTTATTCACTAGCCTCTAATATGTGGCTTCCGTGTTCTTCAAACTGAAAGGTATGACATTGTAACGGTATGTCCCCTGATCAGCCATGAATAAGGTAAGTTTTTCATCGTAAGGACTCATCTAGATCTTATTATAACCTAAATGAGCGTCCATAAAACTTAACAGCTCGTGCCTAGACGTCGAGTCTACCAACAGATCGATTGTTGGTAACAAAAAATTATTTTTCGGACATACTTTATTCACATTGGTGAAATCAACACATATCCATCATTTTTCGTTACTTTTCTTGACGAGTATTACATTCAATAACCAGTTTGGGTACTGAAATTCCCTTATAAAACTTACGTCGAGTAGCTTCCTGACTTCTCTCATGGCAATTAGCTTATCAATGGAATGATTCCTCCACTTCTACTGACTGGTTTATGACCAAGATCAAGATACAGCCTATGAACCATCATCTTGGTCGAAATACCTAGTATATCGGTGAGTGTCCATGCAAACATATTTGAGTTTTACTAAAGAAAAGTCTTCAGCTATTCATGCAGGTGACCCGGTAGAAAGCTTCCTATCTGCACACATTTCTCGGGTTTATTCGGATCTAGTAGTATTTGGTCAGTTGACTTGCTGGACTTTCTTAACTGTAGTGTTGTTTCGTCTTAGATGTTGAAGTTTTCAATCAGCTGATTCAGAATTGCCTGGATAATTTGAGATAAGTAGCACGTTCAGTCGGTAACTTGGTCACCTATGACCTCTTCGATGTCACATGTTGTTATGAATTTCATCTTTAAATGGAGGATCAACGTCACTACTTCGAATGCAACTAAGCAAGGTCGTTCCAATATAATATTGTAAACCGAAAGTAGGTCAACTACAAAGAACGTGAGCATACGAAACGCTATCTTTGGGTACGTTCTAAGTGTGACCTCCAATTAAATTGTTCACTGGACTGGCATGGGTTTGTTGTCCATCCCGTATAATGGTCCCTCAGCCGATCTCATTTGGTTCTTTTTCAATTCAAGTATGATATAGGTATCAAGATGCAGTAAATTTTTTAAATTTTTATTATCAATAAAAACTCATTTCAATTGGTAATTAAATGTACTGTCTGAAATGAGTGCATATACAATAGGAGGATCGGAATGGAGAGTTATTACATAAGTCATATCATCATTGTTAAAACTAACAACATCATTTCTTACTCCTATCCTCTACTTCTTACTGTTGAAAGTCTTCTTTGACTGAAGCGGATTTTTATTTTCACGCGGTCTTGTTGACACCATGTTAACCACTTCTCTCACAATCCAATTGCACAGCTGCTCCTGTTGCCCCAACTCATTGTCATTTGCTCTCCTGGAGGCTTGCCCTGAGTCTTTCAAAAACTTACTGAGGTACCCATTCCAAATGAGGACCTCAATTTCTTTCTGCAAAATTCGGCAGTCCTCAATACTATGACTCAAAGATTGATGATAGAAATAATACTTAGATTGATTTCCTTCTTCTGAGTTCTTGGGCTGTTTGGGCCACTTCAGAAACTTCTTGTATCAAATCTGCATGAATATGTTCGTCTAAGTGTTATTTAATAGAGTTAGGTTTAGGGGCCTGTACTCCATTTGGACACTCATTTCTGTCCTCGGTCACTTCTTCCTAGGATCTCGAGTGGTGGAGTTATCTCTATTCCTCTTCTTCCCGCTTGTCGACCCCGGATGGCAGTCTACACGCTCCGACCTCTTCGTTTCGTTGGCTTCTTCAATGGAAATTTATCCACTGGTAATTGTCTCCATATTTAGAAAGGTTTTGGACTCTTGCTGGACTAAATATTTGAAGAATTCACCCGACTACACGATCGTCGTGAAGTAAATCAGTTTCACCTCGTCAGGTAGCTTCAATATCCTTTCAGCCTTTGCATTAAATCACACCAAGAACCATTTCAGATTATCGTTTGGCCCTTGTCTGATACGGATAATGTGCCACGACTGCTTTTTTTTTTTCCTTTAGTTTGAGACAAATTGTGATAGAAAGTTATCAACCAACTCCTAGAATATTCGGATTAAATTTGGTTGCAACTGATAAAACTAAATTCAAGCGTCTTCTTTAAGTGTCAGTGAGAAGTAAAGACACAAGGTCGAGTCGTCTAGGCCTTGGAATCCCATTAAAGTGTAGAAATGATCCAAATCATCCATAGAATTGGAACTTTCGTCATAGGGCTCCAGGGCCAGTATTTTGAACTTGCAAGGGAGTTGCTGCATCCTGATCTCCCTCTTGAATGGAGACTTGCCCAGGTTGGTCGAATGTCTATCCGTGCTTTCCTTGAACAACCGTTGCTCGATCTTTATGATTCTCTCCTTCACCTGGGAGGTGAATGCAATTTTTTTAGTATTAAGGAAGGTCATTAACTCTGAATGATTCAAGAATCTGAACCTGCCAGTTATGGGCTCTTCTCAGTGGGGTGCTATATGAGACTTCTTCTAGATCTGAAGGCCTCCCTACCTCTTAGAAACAACATAGATTCTTCCACTTTGGGCTTTCATCTCGTGCTTCCAGATTTAGCAGCCCTTCAGCCAAGTTTTTGCCTTGTCGCTCGTGGTCTCCCGGTCCTCAAGGTCGTAAGGCCGCAAAATCGCCTCTTTGGTCGACTATTTTTTCTTCCGATTCCTTCTCTTAGATGTTGAAGTTTAGGAATCGGAGAAGGGATCAAAAGTGGGTGTCCCTCCAATCTGGTGTAAATTGTCTGGAGGTCTTTGGACATCGTGTCCACCTTGGCCGCTAGTGTCTCTATGTTTACATTCGTGACTGGACGAGCATTTCTATGGCTATCCACTATCAAGTCGTTATGCGAGATGACATCCCTAGTTAGTTCACTTGTTTAGGTCTTGGTGTTGGCCATATCCTCTATTTTTAGTTGAGTGGTTAGACTATTATTGTTTCCACAGACGGTCCCAATTATACTTCTCAAATATCTGAATTGTTGTACGAATTAGGGAGCCGTCTGATCGCACCTGATTGCATGAATTAAAGCGGATCCAGTCTTTGGTACTTGAAATCTGGATATTTCGTACCACAACAAGACAAGTAAGAAATAAGAAGTATACAAAACTCGCTTCCTAATATATTCTCCGACGCTCAAATCAGAAATCTTTCTACTCGGAAGAAAAAAAAATGCATGAAAATGAGTACGTTAGTGTAAAGTAGATGGGGATTAATATATGTTTGAAGGGTTATACTCTATTTGGTGCACTCCTTTGGTAGAGTGATTTTGGATGATACACTCGACTAGTGAAATGTCTCACTTTGAAAATTATGCACTCGGCTGGTGGAGTGGCTCACTTTTCTTTTTTTCTTTCAGTTCTTTATCCCTTGTTCCCCTTTTCCTGTAGGGGAGAGGCTGTATTTATAGTGTGAGGTGCCTTTTGATTGGAAAACTTTTGAATCAATGCGTCAGCGTGGTGCCTCTTTGGTGGTGAGGGGTGTTACATGTGTATATAACAGCCACCTTCATACAATGGTTGGATCGCCTAGCTTCCAACTGTTGAGATCGCCACATCCGCTACTTGTTGCAATTCGTATAATGCTTTATTATGATTCTTTAATACTTGACAGTTCGAGTTGTGTCCCTTAATTCAGCCATTGCACTATTTGCCTCATGGATTCAGGAGTACCTTCTATTGGGCTGTCGCTACTTGGGCCACTCATCCTTCCATGCATTGGATTTGGACAAGCTCGATTCTTATTGTACCCATCACAAATAATATTTTTGGGCAAACTTACTCACCGCACACTATTAATGTGAGATTAAATTACTATTAACCCCAAACACTTTGGCTATACAATACAATATGAGTATATAAATCATATTTATAAATAATAAGATAATAATTGTTATGAAAATAATTGCTAATACATTCTTTACAAAGGCAAAAATTGCCAAAAGTTGATGACAAGTGGAGTACAAATCTATCCTCAAAGAAATGGTCAAAGCTTTCTCTTATTCTTTCCTCTCTTCTCTCTCATTTTGAAACCCATTGTGTTTGAAATGGTCCTCTTCCGACCTAAAAAAATCAATTTTCTTTATATTTGGTGTTCTAATATCAGCTCTAACATAAAAAAAAAAAAAAAAGACTTACAAAATAGGTGTTTGACATTGTAGTTTAAACGTCAAAGCCGTGCCAATATCAATAACAGTAAAAATAGATCATGATATCAAATGGAAACGACCCAAAATTTACCATTTTTAAGTAAATCTCTCACTCATTGAAATTAAGTTCCTTTAATAAAAGCAGCCCTCCAACAAATGGGAATAAAAGGGGCATTGGGTGTGTATGTGCATGTTTGGCCTGCAAGCGAGAGTCCTCAAACAAAAGGGAATAAAAGGGGCCATATCAATGAGACTATTCTCATTATAAGCGTTGGAGATGGTCAAATATATCTGATGTCTAATCCTTATAAAGCAAAAGTTCTTTGGGGAGACCTCTAAGAAAGGGGAACGTAATTGTAAAACTAGATGTGTATTCTTGGTGGGTTCTTTGGCAACATGCAACTCAAAGAACCAAGGGCATGGCATTGCACATGTATGCAAGCGCCGGGCAAGTAATATAGGGTGATGGGAGATATATGGAGGCAGTAATACCCAAGATAATAGAACAGCCATTGCACCAGGGTCCACAGTTAGAAATGGATAACTCACTGAAAGGCTAATAATTATACTGGAAATATTTTGAGAACATCCAATAAACTGTTTTAAAATATCCATAAATATTGTATTTATAATTTATGTCGCTTAACTTCCATTTATCCATCCCCTAACACTACTGATACTCTATCTTGATACTGTTTGTAATGTTGATGTCCTTATCTTTCAATTATGAAGGGAGCCTCAGTGGTCCATAGGGTCCTGTGGTATATAAGTCTTTCACTACGTTTAAGTTTGGCCATACAGCAACTTGTGCCACTTGAACAAGTTATGACAACAAAATAGCGATCTTACTATCTTCGCCAGTACAGATTTTAGTATTTGTTGTTCATGTGTAACTGTGTTAATGTTTTTGTAACTTTTATGCAGATTACCCAATTAATTTCTAATTCTGACAGCAAAGACTCGGCTAAGTGGGTGCTTCTAGTCACAATAAACTTTTAGCTCAACAAGAATTTGAAATGAGCTGCTTAACATTCTTTTAATGGATAACCTGGCAATCACTACGACACAATACCTAATAAACTTGTCTTTCCTTCACTCTGCATATCACATTCGGAAAGGTGCCACTCAAATTATGCTTTTGCAGAAGCTTCTTTACGCTAAGCCATCGACATTACAAATCAACCAGTGGTTTTTTTTTTTTTTTTTTTTAGGGGGGTGGGGGGGTGGTGGGGAGGGCAGGAATAGATGCAATTCACATGCCTCTGCCCGTTGCTTTTACCTCCTTGCCCCTACCAATATTTTCAGTCATTTTCAGGCTAGTACTTGGTCCCCCTCTCCATCTCCGTCAATATTACTATAATGAGTTGTCTCCAGATTCTACTGATATTATTTCCTTCACTACATTGGAATTCATACATACAGCTATATACGTATATGCTAATAGAATCTAGAAAGAATTAGAATTTTAGGCGTCTGAATCAAACTCTTCATATCAAGGAAATGGTAACTGCAGACAGGTAGATTATCAATTTCACATCTCCATCTTTAAACCGCCAGCTTCAATAGGTCCTGCAAAAATACCATTTTCCATTATCAGATACTTTGGAGTTTACTTTCAGTTGTTGTTTATAAACTTAAGAAACTGCATGATAGACAAAATACTATGGATAAATGAAGTTGTGGCCAATGTTCTTGATTTTGGTTATAAATTTTGGATGAATTTGTTTGACCCAACAATAAGGTTATTCTATTGTTATCTAGAGGTAGTAGGTTAAATACATGAAAATGACCACTTTATAATACCAAAAAGAATATTGCATATATCTAATTCGTATAGATCCGCAATGTGAAAGCATCATGGATTGAGCTACACCCATGAGGGTACATGTTCAGTAGTGAGACTCTTGACATCTCCGAATTGTTTGAATACTTTTCCCTTGATTTGAAAAGCTAGGATGTCCTACCCATACAGGAGGTATTGTGATGCTTTTTACCCTTTTCATTGCCCCTTTATCTGTAATGTCAATTTTGGGTAGACCGTTGTATGGAATAAGTATTCGTGGATGGTCATTTCGTAGGAATGAGATACAAAAGGGGAATTCCTTAGAAAAACTTTCATTTGTTATTTTCCAATTTAATAGCAAGTTTTTTTTCCAGAAAAATCATTGGAAGAAGTTGGTAAAATGATCTCTAGCATCCGTTTTAGAAAAACAAATCAATTACTACACTATTTACCTGTATATATCTGTGATGGAAATGTTGGTCTTGCTTGTTGTAACTCCATGGGGAAGAGACTTTGTAAATCACCTTCCCACCCTAAAGAATTCTGAATTTGCTGTTGATGTAAAACTGTATTAGTGACAAAAGAGGAATAGCTTAAGGGGGGAGGGGAGGGAACATCTTGCAACCTGAAGTGTATGGTAGATTACATTGAAACAGGATGTATCGAGAAATGTCTCAGGGATGGATACTGGAGCACTAATGGATCTTTGGAGACTAATGTCAACAGGATTTACCCCCTCGGAAACACAAAGTTGACCCATTGCTTGTTTTGGGTTGTATTGAAGGTAAGAATGATTAGTTATTTCTGTTGATACCCCCATGGTTGGCAAACCCGCTGCTGGGCAATCTGGAAAAACCTGTTTAGGAGAGATTATCAGAGATTAGAGAAAAAAGACTGTAGGAGATTGCTATTTTACTAGTAATCAGATATCCTTTTACCTCTTTAGTGAATAAATCATCAATGTTGAAATCAAGCCTTGGATTTACAGCAGCTAATTTCATTGAAAGAAACTGTTTTTCCACCCACCACAAAAACGGAGGAAAAACAGGATGAAGTTAGCCAAATCCCATTATGGATGTGATGTTAATTGTTTAATTTGCGTTGGCGCCTAGTTTACCTCAACTTGTCTTTGAAGAGATTGAACATAGTTGATTATTTCATCAAGCATTCCGGCTTTCCCGGAGATTTTGTTGCAGCCAGGTACTAGATCTTGCAAATATTTCATTCTCTCGCTAATTTTCTCTCTCCTTACCTGCATTAACCCACGAGGAGCTTATGATTCATGATTCTGAAAATTGTGGATTGTAAACACTGGTGTGATTAAATACAACAAAAATGAAAACTTGATCATTCAAACTCACCCTTTCAGCTAAGCTGTGGCTGTCAGTGGCCTGGCCTCGACGGGCTCTGACATGAATGTAATCAGGTTTTTGATGCTCAGACGCCTTGGAGTTTTCCTTTGAGGTACAGCCTGAACCTTCTCTGTTGTTCTTGTCATTGTCTTTGTTGTTGTTATTGGCACTGTTTCTGTTGCTATTTTGCCGCTGATCTGTGTTCTTGGATTCTTCCTCTTCTGCACAACCTTTTATCTTCTTTGCTTTGTTATCTTGTTGAGCATCTACCTGCCATATCGCCAGAAACAGAACTCAGCTGACCACCTTCCTGAGAGCTTTAATGGCTTCCATTTTTCTGATCGCCACAAGTTTGAAGCTTAAATAGTTGAACTAAAATAAGAAAATTTTAAAGAAGTTTTGAACAAATCATTTTTCTTTTCCTCCTGCCCGTCAAAGTTTACTTGATCAAACTTCATTTTCTGCCATTCGCAGGTTTAAGGCCCGGAATTTGCCGGAAAATGGAAGTTTTAAAGGAATTATGATTGAAAATACAGCCAATATTTGAACATATTTTCGTTGAACAAATAATGTTTTCGCTTTTTTTTCCCCCGAATTTTCAATGATCTAAACAAGAGCAATAGTCACTAAATATGGGCTATTTGGGCCTTTTCCCGTCTCCTGAACGAACATTTCCTTTTCCAGATCCGTAAGATTCGTACAATCTTGGTTATTATATGGTTTCTATATTGTTTGCATTTTAAGAACTGCAAATAATGGAACAAGTACGGTGAAATTTCATAGAGAGATTGAAATTGGAGACGGATATGTCTGAGCATAAAGCACAAACCTTTGGTGGCATGGCCTGTTCAGCTTTCCTTTTCCTGAAACTCTCCCTACCAGCTGTGGCGCTCAGCTTCTCAGATGTGGTCGGTTCTGTACCTTTAGCATTCGCAGCCGCTGTGCTATTCTCCTTCGTGGCTGCTGCCACCACTGTCGGCGGGCAGCTGGTGGTCCTGGAAATTGCATAATTGATACCGTAGCCAGAAGAACCGTTGACACACCCAGCCGAACGATCAAGGTTCATGGTAATCCCACTTCCTGACCCAAACTCCAGCCACCCATTTTCCATACTCGGGTCGGGCTTAATGGGTCGGGTCAGGAATTCATTTAGACCCAACCCATCTTCATTGATCAAACCACCCTGAAAGTTCTGTACTTGTGCCAGTTGAGAGAACATGTTCAATTCGTTGAAATAGCATTGCGGTAGTGGCTGCTGCTGCTGCTGCTGCTGTTGTTGGAATTGTAATTGCAGTTGATCCTGTTGCCATTTCAAAACTGCTCTCTGTCCCTCAGGAACACTTAAGTCCGTACTCCTCGCGGCGGCCACATTTCCCGTCTTGTTCAGGCCGTGCAACATCTCCGGCAAAGAAGTTCTATTCATCACCCCTTACTTTTATGAGAGAGAGAGAGTCTGAGGAAAACAGCTTAAAGTGTTGCTTGTTCTTGCTCTTTCGCTTTATGGAAAAGTAGAAAGAAGAAGATAAAGGTGGTGCACTGTCGAGGATTAGACAGATCTGTGTGCTTTCATTTGCCTAACCCAAGTTCTTCATGATCACAGGTACTCTCTCTCTCCCCGTGCCTCTGTTTTATAGTTTCAGTGGTATCAAATGTGACGAGAGAAGGGAGCGGAGAGGGGTATATATAAGGTGAGTGGTATCAAAAGGAACTTTGCCTGACATAACTCGCAGGAATAATTGAGAGAAAATTAAATTTAAAAATCATTTTTGGATGTTATTATTATTATTATGGAATTTAAGTTGGAGCAAGTAGAGAGAGAGAGAGAACTGAAGTAGATGGATGAGGAAGAACTGGGGCAGAGAGCCTTCGGATGCATCCATAACTAGATGCCGTGGGCTGTGGGCCTCTCTGACAAGACCGCCACGTGGGCTTGCCCGTGAGTGGGAAACGGGGCTCGAGTGTGTGAGTTGTGACTTTGAACGGGGGTTTTAGCTAAAAACGGGGTATTTCGTAGGTCGAGCCGTGACGGCTCTCGCCAAGGTGGACCCCCGTTACGTGAGTGCCCACATGGGTATTTACACGTGGTAGTTGAGTGGGCCTCCACCTCTGACGTGCCAGGTTAATGACGTATGAGGTTGATGATTTGGTTAAATTATGCTATTTAGCGAAACGTATTATAATTCTTTAATTATCAATTAATATTATAATATATTGTAATACTCCCAATATATTTTGCTTTGTT
>JAODPA010082290.1:0-26102 GCA_025585075.1 Nepenthes mirabilis | reverse complement strand
ATAATAATAATAATAATAACGAAAAAAGATGTTAGTTGCCGAAAGGATTTCCGCCTCTCCAACAAACTCAAGATATCTTCAACAGCACATTTTCTCAGTCTTACAGAACTGCTGTAGCATAAAGAAACTTGCCCAAATTCATGCTCACATCCTCACTAATGGGTTTTCCCAGAAGAATTTTATTCTTGCCAAGCTTATCTCTCTGTACTCGGCCTACGGTTACGTCCACCATGCCCAAAAGGTTTTCGACAAAATCGGAAGCCCAAGTACCACTATTTGGAATCAAATGATTAGAGCTCATGCCCGTGGCGAAACCCCAGTTAAATCGGTGGAATTGTTTACTCTAATGCAGAAGGAAGAATCTGAGCCTGATGGGTACACATATTCGTATATGGTAGCTGCGTGCTCACTTTTGGGGCTCTTGAGAGTAGGAGAACAGATTCACAGTAGAGTTTTGTCAAATGGGTACTGCTCCAATTTGTTTGTTAGCACCAGCTTGGTAAATTTATATACCTTGTCTAGAGGGGATGTTGGTCTGGAATCAGCATGCAAGGTGTTTGAGGAAATGCCCAAAAGAAGTGTGGTGACTTGGAATTCGTTGCTTGCTGGGTATATTAGGTGTGGGGATGTTGATCGGGCGCTAAGAACTTTTGATGAGATGCCAGAGAGGAGTGTTGTCTCTTGGACGACTATGGTTTCAGGGTGTGCTAGACACGGACGGAGTAGGCAAGCTTTGTCATTGTTTTCTGAGATGCTGAGAGCCCGGGTAGAATTGGATCAGGTAGCAATGATCTCGGCACTATCAGCATGTGCTGAACTGGGTGACTTAAACCTTGGAAGATGGATACACTCATATGTCAACAGGGCCTTTCGAGGGAGCAGGCAGCAGCTGCTTGTTCCTTTGCAGAATGCCTTGATTCATATGTATGCTAGCTGTGGTGTAGTCGAAGAAGCGCATGGAGTTTTTGAAGAAATGCCAAGAAAAACCACTGTTTCCTGGACAAGTATGATCATAGGGTACGCTAAACATGGTTATGGAGAAAAAGCTTTGAGCTTGTTTCAGCGGATGCAAGAATTGGAAGCGGATGAATTGAGGCCTGATGCTATAACCTTCATAGGGGTTCTATGTGCATGCAGCCATGCTGGATATGTCGAAGAGGGGCGTCGTTATTTTATTCAAATGAAAGAAAGATGGGCTATCGAACCAAGGATTGAACACTATGGGTGCATGGCTGATATTCTGAGTCGTGCTGGTTTCTTAGACGAGGCAGAAAGTCTGGTCGAGAGCATGCCCATGAAACCAAACGATGCAATCTGGGGTGCTCTTCTTGGTGGCTGTCGAATTCACATGAAATCCAAGCTGGCCTTGAGTGCTGCTCAGAATTTTATGTTGAAGCTTGACTGTGATCAAACCTTCGGTTACCTTGCGCTCTTGTTAGATGTTTATGCTGTTGCTAAAAGGTGGGAAGATGTTGCTATTGTGAGGCAGAAAATGGTTGAGATGGGTGTGAGAAAGCCTCCAGGCAGAAGCTGGGTCCAGACAAACGGAGTGATTCATGATTTTTTGGCAGGCGATTCAACCCACAAGCAGGCATCATCTATATATGATATGCTTAATAATATAACCAGGCAATTGGTATGTGAAGAAAACAAGCATAACATGTACGATCTTGGTGAGGATGTCGAGGGTGCTAATTTTCCTTCGTTGATATCCTGAAGCAAATTCAGGTGATCCCTTATTTCGTAAGGAGTGGTTTACTGGTTTATATCACTGGCATCTGGAGTTACTCCATGGATATCTCCTCAGACGCACCAAGACTCTTCCAAGGCTAACACGTCGGCGTCCAACAAGGGTTGCATACTGACACTTAGCCGATATTGCATGACACGTGTTGGAATATGTTAATTTTCTCTTGACTGCAGACGCTCGGATATATTTTGGATACGTGGGACTATAGTGGACGGCCAAAGCTTCTTTCAGCCTTATCCTACACTCCCTCGAACTCCGTCTTCTCCCTATCTTCCCAGCGGCCTGTCTCCATTCATTAGCAGGCAACTGATGGAAATATTGCTAATGGAAATATAGCAAAACTGCTACTCATTTTCCTGTAAATATTGCAGTTTAAATACCCTAGCTAAGAGATATTGGCAGTAAAAACACCAGTTAATGCATCATCTATGAATTGGGGGGGAAAGGGTTCATTTTTTTTCTATTGGAGACTCTAAGAGAGTGTGAATCACATGCAACCTTGGTTCTGCATTGTACTGATATGGTCTCAGTGGTTTGAGCTTGTGACTACTATATTATGACAAAATAAATTGTGGAAGAATAATCTTGACCATTATAACTATGTTTCTCTTCTATCTATTTAGAGGAAACAAAAAATTCAATTGGTCTTAGGCAGGGCAGATATTTCTACCGGGCTATCAAGTTTTTTTTCTTCTCTTTTCTTTAAATTTTTTAGAATCAAGTAAACCTTTGATCATCTTATTTTTCAGATCTTTTTTCTTCATGGATTCTCATTTGAAAGGAGTAAAAAAATCTATATTGAGCGATTAGATGAGGAATCATCAAGTTGTTCAGTCATGGAAAAACTGAAGAGCTTTTGGTCTGAGGAAAGTTTTAGCATTAGGCCTATCTGCTTTTGGGTTCCTTCCATGTGAACTATCTTGCACCGACTTAATTACCTCGAGCTTCTTAACAACTAAATTAGATCATATCAAATTATAAAGCTTTGTTTTACTACATAAACTCTGCCAGTTTTATTTTCACAGAACTCATGGTTTACTCCAACAGGAAGTTTAAGGTATCTTTCTCTCCAAAACAGTTGAATGATTTACTTAGTATTTGAATCATAGCTCTAAATTTGGGAATCTATTTTGGGTTATGACACATTTTGAAAAATTTGTGATCTGATTGAGACCCATAGATAGAATAAGGAAACTCGAGATATTACACTTGATATAAACAATGAATGTAAGTGCATGAGATCAAAACCGGATAGTCCAAAGTATAAGATGGGATTACTAGAAAAAACATAAAGAAATAAAAGTGAGAAAATATACAATTTTGGTACGGAGGATAAAAAAGCTCCAAATGGGTAAAAAAGCTTTCAATTTGAAATTTTCACCGTGGAAGAGAAAATCGACTTACAATGATAGTAACAATGTGTTATCTTCTTTGGGTGATTTATTCCTATTACGTGATTCTTATTGAAGAATTTTTTAGAATAATTCTCTTTGTTATAAGTCTTCCTTCGAGTGCTTCCTTCAACACATGAACCTTTTTCCTCTATTAGAACTCTACCTTCCTTTGCATTAACATTTTCTATGAAGAATAGAATGATAATTTCTTTCCAAAGAAAACTTACTTCCATATATGATCAAATCTCAAATATGTTTTCTCTCCGTTGAAGAACCTTAGCAAGGTGCTCTCTTGCTTTTTAACTCCTGTCTCTTTTCCTACTAAAGACGAATGAGGGTCTAGCTATAGAACAAAGCCAAAGCATGGGTCAATTGATTGAATAGTAAATAGGTAAGACAAATCGTCCAAATGTCATGCTCATATAGGCAAGCTGTGCTCTTTCCCCTATTGCACAAACTCACTAGCAGGAAAATCTCTCAAGTGTAGATCACTCATATCTCGCACGACAGCCTCAGGTAACTGTTTGCTCAAGCATACATGTATTGACGGTCTTAGGAGCAATAGTTTGAAGTGCCCCTAATAAACATTACTCAACAAGATACTACCTTTGTCATAGAATAAGCTGATATAAACGCAACCCAACACATTTGCTAACACCCACTAACATTTTTCTTTTCCGTTTGTCTTGCATGTGTAATGGACACGAATGTGATGGGGGTGTTGTGAGCACAAGTTTAAGAAAAAAGTCCAATCCAAAAGATGTATCTAATAGGTGGGAGGACCCCTTAAACTTATAAACCCTTCCCCTTGAGGAGGACTCTTTGACGTGGGACTCATATTATTGCACCTCTCTTCAACAACCGCCAGCATCTGCAGTTGCATATTGCGACACTTCACTTGAGAGCATATCACTTAATCTTTTTTTTTTCTAGTCAGCCACTTCGCCAATCAAAACCCTCATCAAATAGCCCTTTTCTAGGCACTGTGGGTGTTTTCATGAAAACATCTAAAATTGCAAGTACAAGTTCAAGGAAAAAGCCTAACCCAAAAGACACATATAATAGGTGGGAGAATCTCTCAGATTTATAAGTCTTTCCCATTAAGAATGACTCTCCGGTATGAGACTCGTACCATGGGGCCCAAACACCAAGTGACCTAACCGCAGTTGGAAATGAGGATATTTAAGCCTTGCATATGCCAAGGGAGGAACAACGGCCCACAGTGTAATAAATTGATCCATATCAATGTAGCATACTGATTGAATAAGATGACAATGAGGAAGGCATTATTCATAGTATATACGCCCATGATCTTTTGTAGATTCAATATCAATATCAGAGCCATCTTTTGTTACAAAGCTTGTCATTTCTTGACATGTAACATAGAATATTACAACATGATTGTTGCGTAATGAGGCTGAACTAACAACCATTATACAATAATCAAATTACTAAAATAGCACTACAAAAGGCATAATTAACATCATATAGTACACATATTAACAACCACATTAACCGCAATACTTTAATTATCACATTTTATGTAACATAAATTATGCGATCAACATAAAGTATCCACTTTATAACTATAAACCATGGAAAAACTAATCACAAGCATATATAATCATTTCTAATCTGAAAAATAAATGGGCTCTTGACATAGCAAATAAACAAATCTTCCATAAGAAATAATGAAAGTCCTTAGCTTGGCAATTACCCAAGCTTCTTTGTCATTCATCACACATGTTAATAAATCTTAAACGAAAAGGATACAATGGTAAGTTAAAATCTCAACAAGTAATATTCATAAATAATATAGGCTATGAAAATAATGTAGCTTAAAATGCAATATACCAAGAATCACAAACATGAAGAATTAAATGAATATTGAATGGAGTTTAATTGAGATCTTTGAAGGTAAATGATTACGAGTACAAATTAAAAAAAATGAATCAAATAGAGTTCCCATACTTTGTTGATATGGGCCAGCACTTTGTCTATGATACTTGACTCAAGGGGTGGCTTGACCTAAGCAGTATTCAAGAAGATATGCAAAGATATACAAAAATTATGAAATGAACTCTCGAATCTTTAAACCAAGGTCCAATTATATCCCATTGTCAGGCCAAAATTAAAGAATGATATGTTTATATGATATAATCTTATAAATGGGGCAATAAGTTACTCTTATAATCCATGGGCGAGCCTCTCCAAACCTTTTATGAAAATAATATAGTAAACATATCATAAACTATATTTATCATTAATTACCTTACAATTATTCAATTATAATAAAATCTTTATGATAAGATAATTCAATAGTAACAAAGGGTAATATTCATAATGCAAAATTCAAATATGTAGAGTGTTACAAAATTGGTATCCATTACCTGGTTTGAAACAGGTATTGAATAATTTAGACAATACTAAGAACCCTAATTTTTGTGTTACTGGATATCCTGGTGTTTTCATACATCATTTTTAACCCTCTCATAAAGTTCAAACATGACAAAAGAACCCTATAACAATATTATTTCCATTACAATAGGAGCATTCCTATAATAATAATGGCAAGATTGGGTATATAATGAAGGGGAAATATAATTCATATTATAAGAATCCAAGTCAAGAAAGGAACTTATGCCTAACTGCAAAGAAATCATCAAAAGTCATGCCTTAATAAAGCAGGGGCCAATATGAACAACGTGATTTAGAGTCAATATGAAATGAAGTTATTCTATTCAAAGGCTTCCTAAGGTGCAAAAAATGATAAGTTCTTTACATTCATTTGGAGGCATACTTGACAAATTGAAACGCAGAATATGAGAAGCTCAGATGAAGACCATGGTAAGGACAAATGTAAGGTCATGTAGGGATAAAATATTCAAGGCAATTGTACTCGGGAAAATAGATACTTAAGGTTGCAACATATTCAAATAGGAGGAATAGATGGACATAGAATCGCAAATATGTGGGGCCATAGCATAATTGAACAATAGGAAATAAATGTATTTGGAGACTTGTTAAAAAAAATTCATAAGCTTAACAAATAGGCAAATAACATTTACTTTCAAATCTAAAAAAATCAATCATGAAATATACTTCATAATATAAAGAAAAAGTCATAAGGTATATTTATATAACAAAAAAAAAGTTCATAAAACACAGTTACCTTACTAATTTCTATCTTTGCAAATAAACTTCATCTTCTTTACTCTAGCTTTTTTACCTTTGACATTTATATCATGTCTAATCCAAAACTAATTTTAAAATATAGAGAAATTACCAAACACTAGGCACAACATAAGCACCTATCATCACTGCAAGCTTTCTCATGCATTGATCATCACTTTTGTGGTGACTTGGCCCATATTGCTTGACCTAGCTCAGACTAAACACACACACGGAACATTAAACCATATAAATTATTATAATAATCCATCATGAATGAAAAGTCATTAATAGTAAACATCCTTAGTAAAAGTCCAACTCCTAGAACTAACCAAATAGATCTAAACTTTTCAAGGGTTGCAACCCTAGAAATTATAGTCATGTTGTCTAGAAAGTAAACCCTCTTCAACAACCAATGTAAAAGCAACTAGCCTCTAGAATCCTTTCTATCTAACAATACCACAGCAAATGCACAATCCTTTGCTAGCACTACAATCTCAGTTTTAATTTGGAGCTAATAAAAATACAAGGATGAACCGATATTCAAAAAGTGATACAATCAACAATACAATAAAATCAATAATTATTTCAAATAAACGGCATTGAGGTATGCAAAACAAATAAAAATTCAAGATTTTGCAAATCATCATAGTCACAACTTAAAAGTAACAAGTATCAACAATCGAGGGGTCCCACCAAGCCCAGACAATACAAATATGATGAAGATTTCACATAATATTAATTTTAACAATGAAATAGGTTTCATTAAATCTATCTTAGCAAATGCCTTACCAATATTGAGATATTACAATCATTTTTACGGGATCTTATTAACTAATTACGAACCAAAGGCCATATATTTACCTCCTGAAGGTTAGATAAGTACTATGAGGTAACTAATATTCATAAATTTGACATGAAACCAAATTCATGGTCTCTTGAATCTCTTCTACTGTGGTTGAGCAAACATTTCGCACATGTATATTCCTTCCACCTACACAAGCTATAAGAATAATAATACTCAAATTCCCTTTATCCATATAGGGTATAGGAATCGAAACTACATATTAAACCTAACATTCCTTCCTGTGATATCTCTCCAAACCACTCCATACATTTGAAATACGACTATAACCATCCCTCCACAAAATAATAGAACCCAATCCACAAGAACATGGATGACATATTGGATGATTGTAGACCACTCAATGATTTTATTGGTTTCATATTATTTAAGAATGTATTGTTTTGGTATAATCTCTTTTACTAACCATGGGTACCAAAAAATCCACATACATTACTAAAAACAATGCAAAGGAAACCATCACCGAGAAGGACAAGAAAGATCCAACAAATACACTATGTATTCAACTCGTGGCACCCCACTGGGTTCACCATGGCCAACAATACTATATGACCCATAAGATAACATTAATTAGACATCACTCCTAAATCTGGACCAAGTGCCCACTCACATGCCACCTCCAATGCCAACCTCAAGACTTTACCAACCATTAAGGCTACAAATAGGTAAAATATACTCAATATTACTAACACCCAATATAATCCCATGAAATACTACCACAGCCCCAAAAACAGACCCATTGCTCGGGCATGACCTCGATTACCAATCAAATGTCGCTTCAAGCAACTCAAAATTAAAGGATTTACTGTATTCCATCTAAGGGATCTAAGTATACAATAAGAATTATATCATACAATTATAGGTCAAATTAACAATAGAATACATAAAAATTCTATAACAAACTCAAATTTGATTTGGTGTATGAGTGTTGCGTTCAGTGTCAGCACCGCTACCTAGTAGCTCCACATCCAACAAATCTCACACTTTAAATCCATCAATAATACATTATATTTACATATAACATAAAAATCATAAATTCACATGACTATAACCACCGAAAATACTTATCAAATTTATCGGTCTATGACAAAACACCGAGGTATTATAATTATTTCCCATCAAAAAATTTTATCCTCAAAATATATAATTTACTTCTCGAATAGATGTGGATGCTTTTCCTTCATGTCCTCTTCTAACTCTTTTGCCACCTTGCTCTCACTATGATGCCTCCACATAATCTTCGCCATTGGAATCACTTTGCTTTGAAGGATTTTCTCCTGGCAATCTAGTATTTGATCTGGCTACTCCTCAAATGATAAGTACTCATAAACTTGCTATGATGGACCGTAATTCTGTCAAAAATCTGGCAAAGTTCTGTTTATAAAACGGACGTCCGCCAAATATAAAAACCTATATAAACCCTATACAAAATCCACAATGCATACATAACACATACACAAGATCCTATACTGCCACAAATATACAAAGTATGGCATTAATGTCATAACTCCGGTACGACACCGGTTCAACAAGATACCACTAGGTACCAATTAAAACCATCAAACCTATAGAAACTACTACATCTATCAATGTATAGCGGAATAAAGCTACAATCCATCTATGTGATACAATTACATCAACATACATAAGTATATCTAGCATATTACAATAATCTTCATAACATACAAAAATTATAAACTAAGTCCCAAAAGCTTTGCAATACACGATCTGCGGCCTATCCTACTCTTACGAACTACTCAGTCTCATCTGGCATAAGAGTGTTCACATCTAGAAGGAAAGAAAATGTAAGGGTGAGCTAACAGTTTAACAAGTGTAATATAAACAATTCATAAGCAATAGATAAATAACTGAAACATGAGATGAGAAGGAAACGATATATATGGATGCATGACAATATGGAACATGCTTTAATGCACTTTTACAATTACATTAATATTTGTGGATTAGGATTAGAAAGCTTTACTAACTAAAGGTGCGGGAGGTCGAGGAAGGAATGTGTCAAGTTACGCATTCTAAAGTATCGGTTACATTTTAGGCTTACAACTACTCAGCAATTATTTATCATATCAGCTGTGTTTTAGGCCTGTGGCTACTCGACCATTATCTATGTCCCCATATGTACCCTCAGGACCAAGGGGCAGTCTTCATCCTTCCACGGTAATATCCTTAAATTTGTCAAAAAATATTACCCATTCCAATAAGTGGTTAGGATACGCGACCAGTGTGATCCTTGAGTCTCTGCTGTGATACTAATATCTTGCCAAGGGATATTACCCTTCCGTAACATAATTCGTGGTCTTAGTTTCATGATTTCTTATTCTTTTGAGGAAAGGTCCACCATACTTCTTTCATCATAATTTTTCCATCCGGGAGAGCAATTCATTCATATAATAATTTGTAAATTTTTCTCTAAATACTTGTACGATCTTTATCTTTCTTTTGGATTTAAATTTTCTTGCAACTTAACATATCGATTTGAATGTCACAACATTGGGAAGAATAGAAATTCTTACCACTGAGAGGCAATTATAATTTTGGAAGCTTTCGGGTATTGTTTCCTTCACAAATGAAAAACAAGCATATCTTTTTGGAGCTTACAATTAAACACATATAATTAAATATAGTTTTCATAACAATTAAATAGGGTGGAATCATCTAAACTTAATAAATTTCTTGGATGAACAGTGTCAGAGCTGATTTAAAGCCTCCAGACGTGCCGAACGGGACGATTCTTGGGAGTTTGGACATCCAATCGATGGATACACATATTTGGGACATGGGTAATTCATAATTGATGGAAAAACATTCATAAATTTGAAATGAAAAGGGAAAATGGGAGCTGGGCGTAGGTTTAGGGTTTAGCAAGCTAAACCATGCAAATTGGAGAGCAAATCGGACATTAAACAATAAATACTTCAATAAATAATCATGAGTTTCATATTTTACATGATTTGGGTGAGTACCGAAATGAAAATACCCAAGAAAAAATGAATAAAAATCAAATGAGAGGAAAAAATTGGTATGAATATATTTACCTTGACCCGATCTATCACTTTTATAACTAGCTCTCAAATACATTCAGACTTGTGGGCTTCGATCTCTTCATTCTCTCTCTTGCTCTTCGTTTTTCCTCTCTCTCTAAACTCAAAAATTGGTCGGGTGCTAGTCAGGCAGTCGTCGGTTCCACCGTTCTGCCAAACCACCACTTAAGTGATTATCGAGCGCCACAGCACCCGAAGGGCTATCGCTCAAGCGTCCATCGGGCACTCTTTGAGCGACTCATTTTGCCAAATGTGCCTTGGGCTCGCCTCAAGTGCTCATCAAGTGACCTATTCTGCTATTCATGTCAGGATTGCACCTCGAGCAGCAGACAGGTGTCGAGCCACTTCCACCCATTTTTGCTTCCAATTTTAATTTTTTTCAATTCCTAAACCTATTTTTTTATTATTAGTTCAATTACCTCATAATTATCATGTTTTGGAACCGAAATGTCACAATTCTATCTCACTTATAAAAATTTCGTCCTCAAAATTAACAAATCTTAGGAATTAATTAAACCTATGTACCTCGAAAAAGATGGGGATACTTCTCTCAAAATTCGTCCCCTCTCCCCCACGTTGCCTTCTCGCGGGAATGATTCCTCCATAATACCTTCACAAGGGGAATCGTCTTCAAACGCAAAATCTAATCCTTACAACTTAAAATCTTCGCTGGCTCCTCCAAATACATTAAATCTTCGTCGATCACTAAGGAACCATGATCAATAACATGCGTCGGAGCATAGATGTACTTCCTCAATATCGATACATGAAAGACATTATGCACCTTGACAAATTTGGTGACAACGCCAATCGATACGCTACTTCTCCGACCTTCTCCAAAATCTTGAACGGTCTAATATAACGCGGCCTTAACTTTCCTTTAACACCAAACCTCATGATTCCCTTCAATGGAAAAACTTTAAGGAACACAAAATCACCAACCTCGAATCTGAGCTCTAATCTCCTTCGGTCCGCATAGATTTTCTGCCGACTCTAGGCAACCTTCAACTTCTCCATGATTATAGCAATTTTCTCCGACGTCTCTCTAATCACATCGGGTCACATGAGTCATCTATCTCCAATCTCCTCCTAATAGACAGGAGATCGGCACTTCCTACCATATAGTGCTTCAAACGGAGCCATACCAATGCTTGTCTAGAAGTTGTTGTATACGAACTTTACTAGTGCCAGGTGATCATCCCAATTTTCTTTGAACTCCATCACCGTGGCTTGAAGTATATCCTCCAAAATCTGAATTGTCCTTTTGACTGACCATCAGTCTGGGAATGATACGCTATACTGAATTTCAGATTCGTTCCTAATTTTTGATGCAAGCTTTCCCAAAATCTAGAGACAAAAATGCGGATCCTGATTAGACACAATAGATGTTCGCACATTGTGCAATCTAACGATCTCATTGATGTACAATTGTGTCAGATGATCATGAGAATACGTAGTCTGAATGTCTATAAAATGTGTAGATTTCGTCAGTCGATCCACAATAATCCAGATTGCATCATGGTTTCGCGGAGTTCTAGGCAACTCAGAAATAAAATCCATCGAAATATCCTCCCACTTCCAACTAGAAATGGACAATGGCTGTAACAATCCTGAAGGCTTTCTTCTCTCAGCCTTAAGCTGCTAGCAAATGAGACATCGTCCAACAAAAGCACTTATCTCTCGATGCATGTTCCTCCATCAGAACATCTTCTTCAAATCTTGGTACATTTTGTTGATCTCAGAGTGGAGAGTGTATTTGGTTTGGTGTGCCTCCTTCTTGATATCTTCCTTTAACTCCTTATCGTTAGGCACATATAACCACTCTCGGAATCTCAAAACTCCGTCAGCTCGGACACTGAAATCAATTTGGGAATCTCTATCGAGATCGCCAGCAATGCCTATTAAAAATGAATCATTTGTTTGCCCTTCCTTAATCCTCTAGAAGATCTCGGGCTGAACCTGTAAGAACAATAACATCATGAGATTGCCTTTAACATATCATTGGATATGATAGAACTTTAGGTTTAGGAAATCCAGCATCTCCATCTGCTTAATTTGCATCGTCTCCACCAGACTAGTACGGCGACTTAGGGCATCCATAACTACATTCGCTTTCCCTAGTCGATATTAGACCTCATAATCATAATCCTTTAGGAACTCGATCCATCGCCGTTACATCATATTCAACTCCTTCTGTAAAAACAGATACTTGAGGCTCTTATGATTGGAGTACACCAGAAATTTCTCGCCATACAAGTAGAGCCTCCAGATCTTCAATGCAAAAACTACAGCGGCTATCTCCAAATCATGGGTTGGGTAGTTTCTTTTGTAGGTCTTTAACTGCCGAGACCCATAAGCAACCACCTTTCCATTCTACATAAGAACACATCTGAGCCCTACCTTAGAAGCATCATAATACATCTCGAACCCACCAGAATCATTAGGAAGAGTTAGAATTGGTGCTGAAGTCAACCGATCCTTCAACTTTTGGAAGCTACAATCACATTCTTTGGTCCATTCAAATCTGGCTTCCTTCTTTGTTAACTGGGTGAGTGGCAACGTAATGCGAGAGAAATTTTTTACGAATCGACGATAGAAATTGGCTATACCCAGAAAGCTACGGACCTTCGTCACGGTCGTCGGTCGATCCCAACTGATAACGGCTTCGACCTTCTTCGAATCTACCGAGAGACATCCATTTGAAATGACGTGGCATAGAAATAAAACTTCCTCCGGCCAGAATTCACATTTCTTCAACTTTGCAAATAATTTGTGCTCCTTGAGGGCTTGGAGAACAACCCTCAAATGCTCCTCATACTCCACAACACTCCACGAATAAATCAAGATATCATTAATAAAAACTATAACAAACTAATCCAGATAAGGCTGAAAAATCTGATTCATCAGTTCCATAAATACTGTAGGAGCATTCATCAATTCAAATGGTATAATGAGGAATTCATAATGGCCATACTTCATTCAGAATGCCGTCTTTGCCACATCTTCATGTTTGATTCGAATCTGATGATATCCTGACTGAAGATCGATCTTAGAGAACACTTGGGTTCCCTGCAGTTGATCAAAGAGATCATCAATCTATAACAACGGGTACTGGTTCTTTATCGTGATCTTGTTCAATTCATGATAATCCATGTAAAGCTACAAGGTCCCATCCTTTTTATTCACAAATAGGACCAAAGCATCCTATGGCGAAACGCTAAGTCTAATAAAACCTATATCAAGCAAATTCTGTAATTGCCGTTTTAACTCTTTTAACTCAGTAAGGGCCATGCATAATGGGTCCTCGATATAGGTGCTGATTCTGGCAAAAGATCAATTCTAAATTTGATCTCACGGTGTGGCGGTAGAGCAGACAATTTGTCGAAAAACACATCCTCAAACTCGCACATAACCGAAATATCCTTCGTAGACAATTCCCGACTCTCCAAAATGCTAGCATGAGCCAAGAAGGCTTCACGACCACTCTTCATCAAATGGAGAGCTTGGAAGGCTGAAATAAAATCGGATGCTTCCACTCTCCAAATTCCCTGAACGTAAAAAAGCACATTTTCAGGATTGAAAAATCCACTCTCTTGTAAAAGTAGTCAATAGTTGCATGATACATCGACAGCCAATCCATTTCCAAAATAACGTAGAAATCGTGTATATCCAGAAGAATCAAATCCACAACTAAGGGCAACCCATTCACCTCCACAACACACCCAGTGTAAGAGACATCGGTAATAACAAAGGATCTTGTGGGTGTCGATATAACTAATGAGAAATCAAGGATCATGGGAGAAGATGTAAAACGACAGGCAAATTAGAGAGAAATAAATAAATGTGTAGACCCAGAATCAAAAAGCACTGTACAAGAAATGCCACAAATGGAGAGAATACCTTCCACCACGTTATCTGATGCCTTGGCCTACTTGCAAATACTGCAAAAGCTTTTTCTTGTACCGCAAGCTTTGGAGCACTGGCCTTTGGCGAATGAGGGCATTCCTTGACTTTGTGCCCCACTTGGCCACAATTGAAATAATCACCCATTAATTTAAGACAAGGTCTACTCACATGCATCTTCCCACAATGTTGACATAGGTCCACTGAAGCTTGTAAAGATGACATGGTCTGACTACTCTTCTTATTAGAATTTGGCTCTTCGGCTTCTTGGACGGCCTCGTTGAACTTGCACCGAACTATTACTAATCCCACTCTTGCCAGTGACCGCTTCTTAGAAAATTCTTCCTTTGTAAGCTCTTGCTCGTGGATTAGGACACGATCCAATACGTCTGCATAGGTCGTCAGCTTGAGGGTCACCAACTGCTCGTGGATATCATCCCGTAAGCCTTACCGAAACTTCCTCGCCTTCCTCTCCTCATAATCAACCATATAATGGGCGAATTGTGACAATTCAGTAAACTTGGTATCATACCTAACCACAGTCCGACCACACTGCCTCAAACAGATGAACTCCTCCCCCTTCTGGACATGAAGACTGGAAGAAAAATACTTCTCCATAAACGCCTCCTCAAACATCAGCCAAGTAATCTCATCATTGGGCACCCCTAAGGCTCTCTTCTTCATTTACCACCAATGATGCATCTCACCCTCTAGCCGGTAGAATGCACATAGAACCCGATCCTTCTCAGGACATCAAATCACGGTGAACACTTTCTTCAATCTTTCAAACCATGTGTTTGCTTTAATGATGTCACGCTCCCCTAAGAACTTTGGGACTTACTCCTAAAAGAAACAATCATAAGCAAATGGTCCTGGATTTACAGGGGTCTAAATAGAAGATGGTACAGGAACGAGGACAAGATTTCTTTGCTCCATATTCTCAATGATGTTTGCCATTCGACCCAATAAATTAAAATATTCGGCCTCCCGGTCACGCAGTTGACCACCTCCCCGAGATCCTCTATGTTTAGGCGGCATGACTAACTTCAATATCACTTCTGAAATAAGAACGGTACAAGTTAGACAAAAAATCAAACTCTAATCAAGACATTATACTCTATGCAATTTAACATAATTATTCAGTTTAACTTAGTTCTAGTCTAATTTACGAGAACTAAGTTGATTGGGACTACCCATTCTAACCTATTCATTCTAAGCCTTCCTCTATCTAATCCGTCTAACCTATTCTATCCTAAACTTTCGCATAAGATTCAAATCAAGTCTAAGGCATCTCTTTTCTTTGATATCAATTGCGACGGATAGTAATTCTATCAAAAATTTGACAGAGTTTCGTATATAAAACGGACATCCGTCAAATACAAAATCTATACTAATCCTGTACAAAATCCACAATACATACACAGCACATACATAGGATCCCATACTGTCGCAAATATACAACATGTGGCACTAACATCATAACTCCGATATGGCGCCGGTTCAATAAGATGCCACTAGGTACCAATTAAAACCATAAATCCTATAGAAGCTACTACATCCATTAATATACGGTGGAATAAAGCAACAATCCATCAATATGATACAATTACATCAAAATATGTAAGTATATCTAGCATAGTACAATAATCTCCATGACAAACAAAAATTATAAACTAAGTCCTAAAAGCTCTGCAATGCATGATCCGTGGCCTATCCTGCTCTTACAACCTACTTTGTCTTATCTGGTATAAAAGTATGCTCATCTAGAAGAAAAGAAAAAATAATGGTGAGCTAACAACTCAACAAGTATAATATAAACAATTCATAAGCAATATATAAATAATTGAAACAAGAGATGAGAAGGAAATGATATATATGGATGCATGACAAGATGGAACATATTTTGATACACTTTTACAATTACATTAATCTTTGTAGATCATGGTTAGTAAGTCTTACTAACTAAAGGCCTGCAACTACTCAGCCATTATCTATGTCCCCATATGTACCCCCGAGACCCAGGGGCAATCCTCATCTTTAAACAGTAATATTCTAAGACTTGCCAAGAGTATCACCCGCTCCAATAAACGGTCAGGATACATAGCCAATGTGATCCTTAAGTCTCTACTATGATACCCATGTCATCCCAAGGCATATTACCCTCTTTAATATAATTTGTAATCATAATTTCATGATTTCTTATTCTTTTGAGGGAAGGTCCACCATACCTCTTTCATCATAATTTCTCCATCCGGGAAAGCAATTTATTCATATAACAATTTATAAATATTCCTATGAATACTTGTACAATCTTTTTCTTTCTTTTAGATTTAAATCTTCTCGTAACTTAACTTATAGGTATGAATGTCATAACATTGGGAAGAATAGAAATTCTTATCACCGAAAGATAATTCTAACTTTGGAAGCTTTTGGACATTGTTTCCTTCACAAATGGAATACAAGCATATCTTTTTAGAACTTACAATTAAACACATGTAATTAAATATAGCTTTCATAACAATTAAATAGGGTGGAATCATTTAAACTAAGTAAATATCTTGGATGAACAGTGTCAGGGCCGATTTAAAGCCTCCGGACGTGCCGAACGGGTCAATTATTGAGAGTTCGGACATCCAACCAATGGATACACATATTTGGGACATCGGTAATTCATAATTGAGGACAAAACATGTATAAATTGGAAATGAAAAGGAGAACCGAGAGCAGAGCTCGGGTCTAGGGTTTAGCGAAGCTAAGCCATGTAAATCGGAGAGCAAATCGGATATTAAATAACAAATAATTCAATAAATAATTATGGGTTCCATATTTTATATAATTTGGGTGGGTACCGAAACGAAAATACCTGAGATGAAATGAATAAAAATCAAATGAGAGAAAAAAGTTGGCATGAGTACTCTTACATCGACCAGATTTATCACTTTTATAACTAGCTCTCGGATGGATTCGGATTCGTGGGCTTCGATTTTCTCTTCTCTCTTGCTCTTCGTTCTCTCTCTCCAAACTTAGAAATTAGCCAAAAATATCGCAGAAGAAACCCTCACACGATTAAATACCCAGACTGGCACTTGAGCGCCAGTCGGGCGGTTATTGTGCCCCACGGCTCTGCCAAACCACCATTTGATTGATCATCGAGCGCCACGGCACCCAAAGGGCTACCTCTCGAGCGACCCATTCTGCCAAATGCGTCCCGAGTGCGCATTGGGTGCTCGTCGAGCGACCTAGTTTGCTATTCATGCCCAGGTTGTGCCTCAGGCGGTAGACAGGCGCCGAGCCACTTCAACCCATTTTTGCTTCCGATTTCAATTTTCCCAATTCCTAAACCTACTTTTTGATTATTATTAGTTCAATCATCTCCTAATTTTCATGTTATGGAATCAGAACTTCACACTTGCAATGGTGTGTAGTCAATCACATGCGTCAGGTTTTGCACATACTTCTGCAACATGGAGTCGTGTAACATATTGTGCACAATTGATGAGGTTGGTGGTAGAGCATATTTATAAGCTACCTCACCAATATGTTCCTGGATTTTGAAAGATCATATAAAGTGTGGTTGAAGCTTCCCCTTCAATCCAGAGTGCACAACAACATTCCATGGATAGACATTGAAGAAAACTACAACTCTAATGTTGAACTGCAGGTCCTGTCACCTATCACTTGAATAAGTCTTTTTTCTACTATTGGCCACTTATGGACATTCTTTGATGAAACTAATATTTATGTAGTCTCCTATTGGATCCATAATTTGCTGATCGCTAGCATCCTCCCAACTTATTAGTGACTTGCACTTCCTCTTGTAAAATGCCTTGAATGGTATTGTAATATTTCAGTGTTTTATACATGTGTTATTTGGACGCATAACCATTAATTGATTGGTTTTGGAGATAATTAAGGTGCATATGATAGTTTTCAAAGTAGTAAATTCATTTTTAGATAAGAAATAACATTTTGATGGACTTATACTCATTGGTTTTGAGGAGGTGACTGAAGGACTTTTTAATGATTTTTCATTTTGTGATTAAATATGAAATTAGTTAGTTAAAATTAATTGTTATAATAATTACTCAAACTTAGATATGCATGTCAAATTAATTAAATTGGAAGTTAAGTATGAATAATCGGAAACCCTAGTTTCCACTTGTAGACCAGAATACATCTAAAGTTTTAGGACTTATGATTAAATAGATAAATTATTGAGGTTAATTGTAGGTTTGAGTTAAAAATTAGGAATTGAATGGAAATGGTTTAAACCTAATGACACCTAACATGAACTTAATCCACGCTTAAGCATGCTTCAGATAAAATTGCTACACTTGTGGTGTACATAGAAGGCGCTTGTGCATATTTAGTCTTGAATAGTGGTGCTTAAGGCATGCATGTTAGGCACTTGTGTGTATATTTAAAGAAGTATTTGTGCCTGACTTGTGCCTTACTTGTGCATGTTTCAACTTATTTTAGTTTATTTTTTCTACGTTTTTGAGAGAAGAAAGATAATGAGAAGAGAAAAAGAAAGAGGAGAAGGGAGAGGTGGAAGAAAAAAGTGAATCCAAATTGATTTTAGATGAATCAAAGCTACTTTTTAGTAAATTAAAGTTAACATAAGTATATTTAAACTTATTTCTTTCTTATTGTTGAATTTTACTAAAATTTTTAAACATTTCTTATTTAAATATCTATGCCTGTGATATTTAATTACTTTCCTTGATTCTATCTTACATACATATTAGTTCGATTTTTAGTTCATGATATTTTTAAAAGTTTGTCTTAAACTTATACACGTCTTTTTATTTGATAGTAATTAGATAGAAGCTCCGCTTTGATTTTGACAAATGTGATTTTTTTCTAAATTTGAGTAAAAGTTTCTATATTCGTATTTCAGTGTAAGGTTTGATACTAACTATACAGAATAATATATAGTTAGCCCACTCACGAAATGTAAATAGAATATGGCTTTCAATATGTGGAAACAACCATAATTTGATCTTTGATATTTATTTTTTATTGGTAAGGTCATCGCCAATCCTTAGTTCGTATATATTTGAATAATTTTTGCTTGTTTTACATTTGTTATATATTTGCAAAATTTTTGCACGTTTTACGTTTTTATGTTTGTATACGACTTTCATATGTTTATCACATTCTTGATAGTATTAGCATTTTAGTTTTTTTTATGATAAATATCGTCATTTATATACTTGTTTACTATATCCAAATATATAAATTATATATACTTTGCTAAGTATTATACTCATTCTTAACACATTTTGCTAACCTTTTAAATTAGTGGGTTTGGATATATGTATAAAACTTTTGTACATTAGAGGGGCTTTTAAAAGAAATAATTTTTTTGGATGTTTTAGATGTGTTTTAATTATTTAGATTAACAGTTCGGTGCTTTGAGTTTGAAATATTGTATTTGGCCAAGAGCCTAATTATTATAATTCATTTATAGCATTGGTTGCTCTGATTTCATGTTAAGGTGCATTTTCTTATTTATGGTCTTAGTCAATTGAGAGATGAGTTATTAGAACTATTTTCGGATGTAATGTTTGGATCATGTGCTTTGATATTTATTTATTATTAGATTATTTAATGATATTTATACAAGATCGCGTCCCATCATTTGGATTGAATTTTACACAATGATTAAATGTTTATTTGTGGGTCTTAAATTTAAATTAGACTATGATACACTTTATTTTCGACAATTGCAATGGGATATGATAGGTTAAAGTGATATCAAATAAAGTCAAAAGGAAAGAGATTTATTTAATTTGGGAAATTAAAATTTGTGAATTGTATCATAATAGGTATTTAAATGTTGAATAGATAAGGTGGTTTAAGTACTTACTGAGAGAATGAGTATTTGGCCATTATGGCAAAGACAAGGAAGGTGATAGATAGGGTGGTCGAAAGGCAATTGAATTTGATACTAGGTATGATGAATTTGAGAGTTGCATTGACAGCCTATAATCAGTTTACTAATGAACGTGTGCTTGAATTTTTATAAAATTCAAATCCATTGAAGGCTAGAATTTAAATCTATCAGATTGAGATGATTTTTTAGGTTATTAACTTTTTGGAGGAGGACAAGTTGAAGTTTGCTTTATACAAGTTGGATAAAGAAGTTGACCATTGGTGGGGGATGAAGAAGAGGATCTTAGGATTGGATAATGAAGCGAATCAATATAATGTCTTTTCTGAACCATTTTTTGATAAGTAAATTTTCCACAAGTTTGCGAGAGTAAAAGAAGGATAAATTTGTTCACTTGTAGCAAAAAAATCAGATAGTAAAAGAGTATGATGCCAAGTTTATCGAATTGGCTCGTTATACTCTACACATAGCCATGAATGAGACTAGGAGAGCGAAAAAATTTCTACAAATATTAGATGATACTATTCAAAAGCAGTTGATGACATTGAGGTTGAAGATATATGTTGAAATTCTCGATCAAGGCTTTCTTATGATCAAGAGGTAGATAGAGAAAATTTTTTGAGAAAAGTGTGAATCGAGGGGCTAAAGTTTGGAAACAAGAGGGTCCTAAAAGAGGTCAATATCCCCTAATAAAGGGATAGGGATGGGAGATGAACTCCAATGCGCATCACGCAAGCAACAACAATTGAAATCGGTGTATCCTCATTGTAGGAAATCCCTTGGAGGATGGCTTTGTTACAAACAGGTGGGAGCATACTTCAACTATTTTCAATTCGGCTATATGATCAAATATTGCCTTACCCCTTGAGGCAAAAAACTATGATGCAAAATGCTTCAAGGAAAGCTTTTGCTGTAACACCTAAGGATACAAATGTGTCTCTTTCAATGGTGAAAGTTAAGATTTCAAATTTTAAGGCTTCAATACATATATTGTTACATCTAGGGTCTACACATTTATTTGTATCCCTTAATTTTGTATGCCATTTGCACTTGTGGTCTAAAATTATTAATTATTCATTAATAGTGTCTACACCTATGGGTATTTCTTTAATAAAAAATATTATTTACCCTAAGTAATAGTTTGGATACATGGGTTTGAGTTGATGGTAGATTTAATTCTACTAGACATGAATGATTTCGATACAATAGATTGTCTAGTATGCTATTATGTCAATATAAACTATTTCTAGAAGAGTTGTGTTTTTCTATTCTAGATTGTGAGTCTTTTTATTTTGAAGGGATTAAACAAAAAGAGTTAACCTATATGGTTTCTGCCATTCATGCATACCATTTGATGAAAGATGGGTTTTAAGCATACCTAACCTATTTACTATTATGGGAAGTCATAATGTGCCGGTAGAAAATATTACAATAGTAAGGGAGTTTATGTAAGGTACCAATTTTTAAAATATAATAAATATGAGTAATTAAGTTAATATAAATGAATTAAGGTCATAGGATGTGGTTAAATTGGATTGAAAAATCCAAAAACTCAGAATTGGCAAAATTAGGAACCGGCGTTGTAAACCTTGAAATGTTAATTCGTAAATAATATTCGAGTTTTAAATTATGATAATCATACTTTATTAAGTTAATATAATCAAAATTAGATTTAAGGTATGTGAAAGATGAAGTTTCAGAAGAAAGATTGGAAGTGGAAGTCCCGGTGCTTAAGTGTTGTCCGAGGCACACTTAGGGCGCGTTTAACAGAATGTCGCGTCTGAGGCACGCCCGAGGTGGGCCCAAGACATGTTTAATAGAATGTCATGCCCGAGACATGCTCGGGGTGCATTTTCCAGAATGAGCGTGCTCGAGAAATGCCCGATGAGCGCCCGAGGCGTGAGTTCCAGGGCAGTGGCACCCGAGCAGTGCTCGATTGGGACTCGAGCACTAGTCAGCGTATAAATATCCACGTGGTCAGATTTTCGATCATTTTTCGAAAGAGAAAGAGAAAGAGGAGAGAGAGAAAAAGAACACGAAGGAGAAGAGAAAGAAAGAGGAGATCGAGGCTCTCAAATTTATTTTCGACTTTGAACTAGTTGAGAAAGTTATAGATCGAGTCGAGGTAAGTGCACTCATATACTTTTCTTTATCTTATTACACTTTTTGTTCCGTTCCTCTCAGATATTTTTGTTATGATACCCATTTAAATATATTTTTTAAATACCCATATATTGACCATACATATATGTTAATTTCGTATCCGATTTGGAAGTTTTGTGAAGTATTGTGCCGATTTGGAAACCCTAGCCCTCATACACGTGTTTCCTCCTCTATTTCTGGTTTTATGTGTAATTTGGCATTGATATTTGGTATACCTAACTTTATGAACGTGCTTGCCTTAATTATTTAGTGTTTATTTATATGTATTTTGTATATGACACTTTGTATGTTTTGAAAATTTTGTTGGGTATTATTTGAACTCATGTGATTTATCATTTGGGAAGGGATTTATCATTTGGAAGCTATAATATTTTTCTTGTCTCATTGTGATAAAAATTTTCTAATTTTTCTAAGCCCTATATTAATCCATGCATGTATTTGAACTCATGTGAAGGCTCAGGTTCACAATAAATATGAAAATATAAAATATGCATTTGTATTTGTACCCAAGAAATATGAAAATATAAAAAGTATAAAAAGAAAACTCCACAATCTGTTAAGAATTATAAACCATTTTCCAAAGAGTAAGAACTAAGTATTAAGAACTAAGTGTGAAAATTTTCTTAAGATAAGATAAAAAATTGAAACTTTACAACTTGCTATCCGCTATCCGTTATCGGTTATCAGAATCCGTTATCTGTTCCGTCAGTACCAGTATCTACCATCTGAATCCGTTATCTAGTCCATCAGTGCCGGTATCTGCCAACTGAATCCGTTATCTGTTCCATTAGTGCCAATATCTTCCATCTGAATCTGTTATCTATTCCGTAGTGTTGGTATCTTCCATCTGAATCTATTATCTGTTCTATCAGTGCCAATATTGGTCATCTGAATTTGTTATCTGTTCTGTCAGTATTGATATCTGCCATCCGAATCTATTATCTGTTCTGTCAGTATCAATATCTGCCATCTGAATCCGTTATCTATTCCATTAATGCCGATATCTTTCATCTGAATCCATTATCTGTTCCATCAGTGCCAATATTTACCATTTGAATCCGTTATTGTTTTCGTCAGTGCTGGTATCTGCCATCTAAATTCATTATCTATTCCGTCAGTGCCAGTATATGCCATCTGAATCCGTTATCTATTCCGCCATTATTGGTATCTTCCATCCGTATCCATTAATTGTTGTCCCTGGTCCCTAAAGAATAATATAAATGAATTTCTACATGTTTTAGAACCCAAAGGAAATAAAAAACTAGATGTGAAAAGTTATATGTATTCCAAAAGTGCATTTGATCATACTTCATATTTATGCATCACGTACTATGCTCTTATTTCATTCTCTTGACTTATTTTGAGTATATTGCTTATGTTTTTATTTGTATTGTATTTTATTGAGTATTTAGCTTACTTATTACTATTTTTTTGCCTTAAGATGAGCACGAGTTAACGACTGATGAGGTGGAGTAAAGGTCACGGATCTTGCTAGGCTTGAAAGATGATTTTGTGGTTCTTCTGTATATGTATGGAGGACTTGTGTAAAATTGTTGGATGGATTTGTCGATGTATTTTAGTTATTAGTGATGATATTCCGATGGTTATAATTTCTGCTATGTATGGATGATTTTATATGCTTTTGCAAGTTATTGTGGTTTGTATTCAACTACCTAATTGCATTTTTATGTACTGACGTTGTGTCCGGATATATGACGTTGGGGCCACGAGTAGATGGTGGCATTGGGATCCTATATAGTGTTTGTGTGATATGTGTATATTCATACAGATTCATTTTTGAGGATTGTATTTAGTTTCACAGACATTGTGCTGGAAGGACCTTACTAGGTTTCGGTTTGAATATGGTCCATCACAAGTGGTATCAGAAAAGAAGATGTTTTAGGTTTGATCTGGATCTTATATGAAAATTTAGGTTAGAGTAAAATAGATTGAATAACTAGACAAAGGTTTAGGTTAATCAAGTTATATTGGATAGTTCTAGTTATCCTAGTTTGTGTCCTAATTAAGTTGCAGTAATTAACTTAGACTTGGACTAAATTAGGATTAGTTAGTTATATTTGATCGCATAGTATATAGTGTCCTAATTAGTGTTCTAGTTGAATTGTGACTAACTTGAATTGTTCTTATTTTAGAGAGAGTATTAGCAATGGCACTGTGACGAACCGTAATTCTACTAAAAATTTAGTAAAATTTCATCTATAAAACGGATGTTCGTCAAATATAAAACCTATGTAAAACCCTATATAACAACCAAAACACACATATTACATATCACATGATTCCAATAGCCACAAGGTAAGCTGATTTAAAGACCCTCTCCTCCTCGCCGGTACTTGCTCTAAGTGGAAGATGAAAGTTTGCCTGTTGATATTCCTCCAATGCCTTTCGCGATCTAACAACCTCCTCAGAAACATTTCCAACTTGATCATTGAATATTTTAAGAATAATTTTTTTGTTCCTCAGCTTGGATATAAGTTTGAACATCGGAATGCCGTGTGTTTCCTCATGCTAGGCCTCATAAATAACTTGGGGGAATTGCGGATTCTTAGTAAGAAAATTATTAAATCTAAACATACCTTTTTGCGCCCATGCCATGCCCACCAAATATAGCATACAAGGAGAATAATTTGATATTTTGGCCGCAAGGAATGAAGCTTTATATATCTCGAACTCTAAAAGCCAATTTTCATTAACCACAATCCTGTCCAGCTTTCTGTAGATACAAACGGCTACATCTCTTCTATCATTCCATGTGTAGAAGACACCGCCATGATACAAATCATTAAAATCACAATCATTGAGACAATTATCCAAGTCCATGGAGCTCCGAGCATTCCAAATACCTTCCAATCCTTCAAAAGGCGATTGAATTGCATTGAAGTCCACTAAAGCAGCCCATAGTGCCTCATGTATCTAATTACTTTTAGCTCGTAGGCGGTCTAAAAGACTACGTCGCTCAATATTCGAGTTAGCCGCATAAATAAATGATACATGGAATGCCTTATTGTCAACTTTGTTACGTATTTTACAGTGAATAATTTGGTCCTCTTTAGAAAGAATCTCCAAATCCACATTCCACAAATCCCATCCAACCCATATACAGCCTATAGATATTGTAGAATAATTCATAACCCAATTGCAACTAGAAATCAATTATTTGGTAATCTTATCAGCATTTCTTTCTCTAACTTTAGTTTCAACCAATCCCATAATGGAGCAGCAAGAAGAAAGGATAAATTGCATAACCTCACAAGCCTTGATACGACCATTTAGCCCCCGAATATTCCAACGTGTCATACTAATTATGAGGATGAGCTAAATGGAACAATTTTTCTTAGACCCCTTTGGTTTTTTTAATATTGACTTAAGTGGTTTTTCCTTGCATAGAGGCATTCCCAACTCTAACAAACCGGGCAGTTCCAACTGAGAAACCGAATCCACTGGAGTTGTGAAATTTTGAAGTGAAGCAATCTGCTGCCCAATCGTAGAATCAGTTGCAGAGTAATCGGGCAGCATCTGCTCTACAGCAGCAGGCTTTGTGGGGGGATCCTACTCACCTTGCCTTGGGAAAACTGATGATCCAGCAGGCTACCTTTCGGCTCTAACAATCGGTATCCCACCATCCAAAGAGTGCTACTGTTTTGCATCCACGATTTCCTGCATATCAAAAGCACCAATTGAATGGCAAGTTAGGGAGCAAGCTTCATCACCTACTAGGACAGTAGGTGCATCAACTGATGTACCATTCAATGAATCAGATGCACCGCTATCAGGAATAATTGCTTTCACATAGCCAAATATCATATATCATAATTTATGACCTATGGGTAAACTGACTATATATTATTTAATATAATTAAAATCAAATACTACTTTT